>JBAIZZ010000082.1:446087-537530 GCA_037355905.1 Heliconius aoede | reverse complement strand
CGTCTGGACCGCCTCTGTGTTGAAGCTCCTCGTAACCGCACTCCCGCACTTATTGTGGCTGTTGTATGAACGCTTGGAAGTCCAATGCTCTTTTCCGACGAAGAATAGGAAGCGCATCTCAAATGTGTTCTTTTATCTTCTTCTTCTGGCCGTTTTTTGCGTAAGATTACAGTTTCTTTACTAAGTTCATCATCTACGGGGACAATTGATATTTTTGATTCCTTGCTTCTATCTAGTTTGGATTCTCTGAAACTGTCCCTGCTATTACTAGGTGATCTTCCGATCATTTTTAAGCGGTTCTTTCCCCATTGTTTTAAGCTATTAAAATGGCTTTTCTTAGGATCTGTTGGACTTTTCTTAAGCAAATCACTCGATCGGGACCGGATAACTGTATTGTCTTCAATCTCTTCAGAAGCCACAGCATTTGGTGTATCACTATGATAAAACAAACCAAGCAAAGCATTAGTCACACGCTAGAGGCACATGAATCTCCGAAAAATATCACTCAGTCTTGTAACAGAGATGTTTTTCGAAGATTTCATTAATATTTAAGCTAATGAGAATGACTCTATTAGTGTTTCAGTGCAAAGATGTTTTATAATCTTGATCTTTACTTCGTTATTAAAAAGCGTAAGTGAATAACAACAACCAGGAACAAAAAAAAAATTATTCACAGAAGCACGATATCATCGTCAGGTTAAAATGTGCTGAATATTAAACGATTTTAAAGCCACACGATACTGTGCTTTTTGTTACTAATAAGTTAAGTTAATAGATCTCTAGATTTCATTATCTACTATTATTATTATTTTAATTCCAAAATAGATAATGTAGTCTAAAGTGAGTAGTGCAGTCTATAAGCTTACCCAGCTATAGCCTCTCTAAGCTCTTTCTGATCAGTGCCAGAAATTGTGTTTCGTCTTTTACCCCGTGGTTTCCGAGTGCGCGTGCGACGCTTCACCGTATCCGTTTCACCGGCAATGGTCTCTACGTGAAGGGACTTCCGCGAACTGCACATTCTATCGAAGAATTTGCCTGATGTGTCTATCGCTATGACTTCTGGTGGAAATCTGAAAAGAAAATGTTATATAAAGCTATTACGTGTACAATTAAATATTATATATGACTAGCCGACCTAGGCGGATTCGCCCGCTTGAACTATACGAATATTTATTAAATGTTTATGAAATTATTTTCAGTTTAGTGGGCGAATTAAAAAAAACCACGTAACACGTGTTCAATTACATATTTTTAAGAGTCTAAATTTCAAATTTTATAAAAATCAGTGTGGATTTTTAAAAAAAACATGAAAATTTTCAACCCCTATTTACTCGGTGTCCACAGTCCAAAAATAAACTTGCCACAGTCAGTGGGAACATCTCGTTTTGTATGTATAGATAACTGTTTTGATTGATTGTGTTAACAATATAAAATGGAACACACAACTTATGTACAGTAAATACAACACAGAATAACACTTGTAGAGGGGCGTTGTGTCGCACAACTTTTAGAGATGACACTGTAACTTACTTCGATACAATTACTCGTAGCTGTTCCTCGGGGCTCGGTAGCCGGTGGTCTATAGGTTCGTCGTCTCCCGACCCGCACTCTGAAAGCTCGTCTGGCGTTAGAGTGACGCTGCTCGCGATGCGTATTGACGCATCCGGTAAAGCCGTCACATCTCCCACAGCTTCTTTTGACGTCCATTTCCTTAAATGTTCTACTACCGACGGCTGCAATTGACAGACAATTGACTATTTAATTAAACTAAGGTTTAGATGTACTTAGTATTTAGATTTTTCCGAGGTCATAAAGATAATTTTTGATATGAAATTTGAAAAATTTGATATGAAAGCATGTTAAATTATGCTGAAACAACGTGTGCATATTTTTTTATAAAAGTAAAATATTTGACTTAAGTTTCAATCAAGTACCTTATTTATCACACACATAAAGAATTAAAAATTCTTACATACTTAACAAATATTACATCCTTAGTGTTTTATAAATGAATTAATGATATATTCTGATTGCAATGTCGGTGTCCTCTTTATTTTATTGTTACGTCAATCTAACTTGTACGTTAAATGAAATGAAATGATAAATTGTCTTACAATATGAGTTTCTATGTCGACGTCGATCTTATTATATATTCGTCTTCTCTTTGAACCTAGGACAGGGGTACAGAGCAGGTACTGGGAATGTTGGGAATCTCTTCTTAGCTGATCGAGGATTGATGCGGAAATTCTATCTGTTGTTGCCTTTTCGTACAGCTTTCGTAAACTTGCGGGTCTGGAATGTGAACGACACATTTAATTTTTTTAGTATTCAACAATTTCATAGGTTCACACTAATGATAATATACATGTATAATGTAAATAGGTAATTTCTTTTGATGTGTTTGCTAGCCTCGTTCAATTATTTGTATAATTAGAAATTAACATGATATATATGATTAGGATCCATCTATCTACTTAGGTTTTGTCGAATGTTCGCAGAAGTAGGTGTCCGATGCTTTACGTTTACAGCTTTAACATATTCGATGCCCAGCATTCCTATCCAGAAAGGCTGGTTGGTATAGTATTTCACATAAATTTTTATTTAATTTATTATTATTTATTTAATTTATTATTATTTATTTTTATTTAATTTTTATTTTTATTTTATTTTTATTATTTAATTTTTTTATATATAATAATATTTAGTTCAATTACCTGGTATCAGCCGTGAACAGTTCCTTTCTAAGAGGATTATTAGCCGTGTAGTGAAGTTTGCGCGTTGCAAAATCAGACAGGCTGCCCTCTGCTGCAATAATTACAAATATCAGTATTAACTTATGATATTTACATATTTATTTATGCTTTAAATGTCACACAGAATTAATCATTTATACTAATACACAACTTTTATTTATGTCCATTTGACCACGGGCACGAAGCCACAGATTAAGACTTGTAATTTATAAAAACAAGTAAAGCAAATATTGTTATACTTGAAATTTCATAATAATTTATATTTTAAAACTCAACAAAGTAATTAAAAAAACAATTAAACGTATTCTAGATAAAAATAGAATTGATAAAAATAGATTGATTTTGTGTTTTATTTTTATGACGTTACAGTAAAACTAATAACTTAGTAAAGTTTAATTTAGATACATTTCTTATTATTTAATATTATATAATTACAATGTTTATGATGAATAAAAATAAATATAAACTTAATTAATATTACAAGAATTCACTGTGAAACGACAAATATATTATAAAGTCTGGTATTCAATTCCTATGTGAATGGCATTCTTGGCAATGGCAGTCCGGACGAAACTAGTTCCATATATATATAGTCATATTGAATGATACAGAATCGCAATAAGAAATATGCAAGTGGATCCTATTGTCAAAGCGGCCTTGGATCCCTGTGGACCAGGGATCGACCAGGGAGGCGATGCACCGTCGTGGGTGGTTTCAATATAGCAAATCATTATCAAATAGCAGGACATATTTTTTTATATACATTACAAAAATAAGAAAATGGTACATATATTTTTTAAATATCCGAGAGGCCATCGTGGCTCAGGAGTGCAGTGGGGTCGTAGGTTTGATCCCCATTCGAGGAAATTAATTATTATTTATTAATATTTACATTTCTTCGCTCTGGCACTAAGGCAAAAGCTCGGCGATGAGTTCCGCCACTCAACACGCAATGCCTCGAAAACTTCGTCGGAATGTTTGTAATGGAGTATCTCATAACACGAGATTCGCTCAATTTATCCTGTCATGTGCGGGGTACGGCATGAGGCCGATTATTATTTAAAAAAAAAGAAAATTATATATTTGTTTAAAATTTTGAAATTTAATAGGAAGTGTATTACAAAAATTAGTATATCAACATCTGATACAGAATACAGATGTTGTAACTTGCATTCAAAGCCGTTGGGTAGGTTACGTTTGGTCACGACTTTGGGGCGTACACACAAGGACATAGCCCGTATATGCTTTTACTATTTAATCCGGTTTCTCATACTACGTTACTATAATCGACATAATATGTACTTAAGTAACAGCAATATTGCCATAATAATAGTTTGTACAGTATGTAACTTGCACAGTTTATACCTAATTTAAAAAACTTTATTTATATATTAATTAAATTTATAAGTAAAACTGGGATTTTTATCACACGCTTTCTCAATATATCGGATTAAATTCCAATTTAATAGGCTTCTCGCATTAAATTCATTCCTGGTGAGAAGGTATTTCAGGTTGTTCGACAGGTATTAAGTTATTAACAGGCAGAAGCCCAGACAATTCACAGTATCAGATTACGTGGATAAGAGTCAGTTTGTGGTGCATATTAAGCAAAAAATATATAATAAAAACTTATATAGTTTTGTGAAATAAATGAATGTATTTAAGATATATGTATTTCGCAAAATATCATAATATATACGATTATACTTATTCGTAGATACTGCACGTTAAAAACTACGCTGTAATTTAAAGATTTCAATTATATAAAACTAATAGGTAGGCTGCGACACGCGAGTTCTGTAGCTGAGGTAAAAAAAACATACTGACATATTATTGAGTCATTCGTCGCCGGGTATTCCTGGATCGTCTGCGCATTATTACAAGTGCTCTCTCAGAAACTATAATTGAATCAAGCAGTTTATACCGAAGATGGACTCGTTTCGCATGTTGTTTTATTTATGTTCATATATTTTTGGAAGCAAATTTTTGTCAACTCTGTCATTCAGATTTGAAGCCAGATTTTAACTTAAAATGGTATTACATTATAAATTTAATATTTGTTAAGCATAATACGTTAATAGTTTGTTATAAGCTGATGATCGTAACAGTTCTATAATAAAGAAATAAGCGAAGACTGACCATATGCCCTTGTTTTCGAAACTACCCACCCTAGAAAAAAATTATAGATAGATAGTTCTTTACTAAACCAAATTGAAATTTTTACGTGTGTGAATAGGATGACAGTGGATGTACCATGAGTATTTATTTATTAATAATATTGAGTAATTTTGATGAGATACATATTACTTAAGTTATAATTTTTTATGTATATAATTTTACCATTTTAAAAGATATGTTTAGAATTTACTGAGAATAAGAACCCATAAATGAGGCAGTATAAACATAACGAGTTTGAGTCAAGAGGATTCTTATGGTGGAATAAATGCAGTAAAATGATCTCGGTCACCCTTCTGAAGTCTGCCACTAATGGCTGTAATGGTGAAACCGAAAGATAACCCATTTACATAATCTAATATAACGAGTCACCAATAAAACAGTCAACAGTCATTAATATAATAATGTGATAGAGAAACGTTTTAATTTGTTATATTTCTCCGAACAGATAGATAGATTTTTTTTTATATATTAGTAAATCAATTTTAGAGCTTGTAAAGTATGTACAATTTACAGAAGAGCAATAAAAGTGTCGTTTTTATAGCTTCGGAGATTTAATAAGGGACACTATCGACGTTTAAAGACATTAAATCTTTTGAGTGTTTGCAGCATCAGAAATGAAAATAGATTCTCAACCTTACTTTACCCTTTACAAAACTTAGAAAACGTATTAGAAAAGATATAAGAAAATGACAATCTATAAATATGTCAAAGATGAAAGTTCACATTAGGTAGCGTAGCTTTTTAGATTATTCATCCTATTTCATACAATATTTCTTATTTCTGGCCACGATTCAACTTCTGCGAATTTTTTAAGTAACAAAAGATAATGTAGAGCTAGCACAGTTACGCGTCCTACATTATAACTAGAGTGCGAGAGGAAGCTTTTTATTTTCCTTTTCATTTTCAACGAGAATTCGATGCAAAAATAATTGTACTTATCTTTTACGTCGCTAAGCCCAACGCGGCTCAGGGGCACAAGCCAGTGACTGTATCGTAACGGTTGTGGGTTTGATTCCCGCTCGGGGGAATGAATTATTATTTCTTAATATTTTCATGTCTTCGCTTTGGGACCAATACAAAAGCCCTGCGTTGAGTTCCGCCATTCAACACGCAATGCCTCGAAATATTCGGCGGAAAGTGGGAAACGGAGTGTTTTAACACTACATTCCCTGTGCTTATCCCCGGGTATGTGGGATACAGCGTGAAGATGATTTGATTTCTTTATTTTTTACGTTAATTAAGTACGTACTAAAGAAAAATACCATTTTTTTAAATGTAACTTGTATATTTTTATAAGAACATGTGTTGATGACGATTTATATTTTATGCCACATTAACATAGTAATGTAGCTGAAAGTAGATATTTACTTGTTAACTTTCCCAATCAAAGAAGATTAATACTCGGTAATGATTATTATCTAAACTACGTGTAATGTTTAGAATTTCCCTCCATGGTAATAGTTACCGTTTAAGGTGTATTTTATGATTTAATTGCAGTTATCATTTAATTGCAGTGTTTTTAATGTATCGGAATACACGCTGCAGCGTCAAGGCACTCCGTTCTCCGCTTACCGTCTAAGTCAGGACATGCATGTTAAGTTGCAGTTGAGGAATTTAACGCCGCGTGTTGTCTTGACGTCCAGGGAAAATTAAAATAATTAATTTCCTTCGAGTTGGGTTCGAACCCAAAATAATCTCATTGATGCTGTTCCACTGCACCACAATGAAGATATTTGTTTTAAATAAAAATCAGCTTCACGCTGTATCCCGCACACAGCTGGGTAGGAAGAGGGAACCTAGTGTTAAGACACTCCGTTCCCCAATTTCCGCCGAATTCTGGAAGCATTGCGTGTTGAGTGACGGATCTTAACGCCGCGCTTTGCCTCGACACTTTGTGTGTGATTTGTGCTGTTGTGTGTAGGTAGTATTACTATTGTAGAGAAATATTTGAAATTGTTGTTAAAGATTATTGTGGTCGATGAACTGCTGAGATAAGTACCGTCCAGTTAAGATCAGTCCATAAAAGCATTTTGTATCCTATCCTATTTAATAAAAAGTAGTACTGTATTAATTATTGTCCGTAAATCGCCGTATCCTTTTAAGGATACAGGAAATATACAACAGGTTCTAATACCAGTAAAGGTACATCTCGCTAAGAGAAGAAAAGTAGTTACATACGGTTAACAGTACTTTTGCAAATAAGGTACAAGATATGTGAGGTACAGGACACATAAGCAGACAAGCGTGTGACTGTAAAAGCGACAGGTTGTGGGTTCGATTTCCATCCGAGGAAAATAAATATTTAATATTTTCATTTCTTCATACTGGGGTCGAGGCAAAGTGCGGCGTTGAGTTCCGCCACACAAATCACAATGGCCTCCAGAATTTGGCGGAAAATGGGGAGCAGAATGTCTTAACACTTAGTTCCTCCTGCTTACTCTGCTACATGCGGGATATAGCGTGAAGCTGAAAAAAAAAGTGTAAATATTGTAGTATCTTAAAGGGAATTGTGTGAAACATAAGATTTGAAGAGGTCTTATTTGTTCTGTAAAGTTATGGCAGTGTAAGCCCGCATCACATTAAGCCGACAGTTTTACGAAAGGCAATAAAATATACTGAAACAAAGGAACGGGTTCTGAAATAGTTATCATAAAATAAAATTTGCGGTTCTCATTGACAATTTTACACATCTATAAATAAGCTACAATATTTTCTCGTACTTTTAAAGCAAAAAAATACAAAAAAAAATAAAGCTTATTTGTGAAAAGCTGTAATTAATATCGTTAAGTATTTTTTTTTTTTTATGTGAGAGGACAAGGCAAACGAGCGTAAGTGATGGTAAGTGATCACCGCCGCCCACGACCCCTTGCAACACCAGAGGAGCTACAGGTGCGTTGCCAGCCTTTAAGCTGGAGATGAAGGGCACCGGGGCCCGGCATTACCTAATGCGAAACGCAGTGGCATGGGCCACTACTTCACGCCGGTTTTAAATGTCGGGGGTGGTATTAAGTCCGGTCGAGTCTGCCCATGCGTGTTGCCATTACTGGCGACGTGACTCTACCACACGTACTTTAGTTGCCTCTTACGACACCGACAGTACCAGGGTGATCCTATTCCAAGCCGGGACCACACGGCTGACTTCACCAGAGCGGAGAAATGAAAACATAAATGAATATTTTCTTTCCTCGTGTGGGAATCGAATCCGCAACCAGTCGATTGTGCAGCACAATTTGTACCACTGCGCCACGACCAGCCAGAAGAGTTAATTGTTATTAACTCTTCTTATATTAATATGATGTTATAACAATTATAAATATTTAACAAATAAATGTAAATGTAATGAAAAAGCAATGAATTATAATTACGACTGGGTGAGGCCGCGTCGCGTCTTCCTTATGATTACGACAAAACATTAGATAAATTTAAATTATATATAAATTTTATATATAAAATAAAATTAAATCTACGGCTACGGGAGAATAAAATGTATTGGATTTCGATAATATTATATCTACTTACTTGTACTGTACAGAAAATCTTTATATTCAGTAATATAAGCAAATACAATATGATGTTAGTCACAGAATGCTCAATATTTTCTTAAAGATATTATAAAAAGTCGTGCGACTGTAAATGCGACAGGTTATGGGTTCGATACACACGAGAACGAAGTGTCCAGGTTTACTCTGGCTACCCTACTTATCAGAAAATAATAAAATTTATTGGAAGTTCCCGATAGCTAGTATACCATGCTCGTTATCGCTTAACTTGTTAATTTAAAGACAATAGTTGGGCGTGGCAGCTATAAGGCATTAACGTAGTTAAGAAGCTTGCTTGCAGTAATTATTTTATCTTATTGTCAGCTTTACGGTGTATCCCGCACACTGCAGGGTAGGAGTACACTCCATTTCCCACTTTCAGCCGAATTTTGGAGGCTTTGCGTGTTGAGTGTCAGAACTCAACGCCGCGTTTTACCTCGACACCAGAGCGGAGAAATCAAAATATAAATTTAAATACAAAATTTCATCTCCACGTATGGGGATTGAACACACATCCAGTCGGTTTTACATTCACACTCCCCCCTGCACCACGACTGGGTTCATTTATCTAATTATTTATCAAAAATTATTATAATTTTAGTGTTCTACTGAACGTTACCAGTCCGATGCTACTTTATTATAAAAAAGATAAATGCTGCACTAGTTTCCTTGCCTACGGCGCGCTATCGAGAGACGTGCCCTTATTTCGCATTATAGTCACATCGATAAGGAATTGTATCGAATCTCACGCACTTTAATGAAATAGGTACTTTTACCACCATTATTTTTTCTTTCTCTATTAGTTTGTTTAAACAAAATATAGTTTTTATATGAATTAAATAATTACTTTAAAACCCTCTGGTAATAAGAATCTAATAAGATTTAATTAGTGTAATAAGAATCTAATAATTTGTTACTTTAATTAAATCAAAGTACGTTTTACTTTATTATCTAGTTTTTAGTTTATATTTTAAAGTTTAGTTTTGTTGTAATATTATTTAAATATACTTGTCCTTTACTTTTATATAGAAGCTCTACAAGTACACTTTCCACCTGTTCTAGCTGTCTCAAAACGGCAGGTGTCTTACTTAAATTAATTGCAAAAATTCTTAGGTTACTACAAATACGTAATAATAATATTATTTATGTGACTATAAAGTCATGGGAAATTTCTTGTATTATGTTATTAATCTATAGAATTATACATATTTACAACAAAAAGCCTTCATTTTATTTCGTCGCATTTAATCGCTTGTAATTTCTTGTGAAGCTAGTACAATCGCCAATTATTATACATTTATAAAAATTATAAATATGATCAATAATTTCCATATTGCTTCCGTTTAAAATAATATTGTTGAAATTTTAAGCTAAAATTTCGAGATATTGTTTGAATTGAATGGCGGAACTCAACACCGCGCTATAATTTACCGGATCAAAGAAATAAGTAATTTGAATATAATGATATATTCACAAATGAAAACCTCGAAATGAAAATCATACATAAAAAATAAATTCACAAGAGTATCTAGGGTGTAGTACGTATATCGAATCAATATAAATGTAAGCCATAAATTATTATGTACTGTATCCAAATACTATGTTAAAATAAAACCTATTAGCAAGGGAAACGGTCGCGTGAGAGCAGTTTAGAAATTTCGCACGTCCAAGTATATATTTACCCATTAATTTTTAGCAGACGATCAGACAACTTCTTATTGTAGAGTAAGCGGAGTTTTTACGCGCTTATCTTTACCGTTATAACAATATTTTTTTTAGTTTAAATTTTATTTTACTCTACTAATTTGCAATAGAAAAAATATTTCTAATCTACCTTCTAATAGTTATTAAAATTTAATTTAAGTTTTATTGTTCTTTTTTTAATGTTTTGTTTAAGTGGGGAACGAAGTGTCTTAACACTAGGTTCCCTCTGTCTACCTTGCTGTGTGCGGGATGCAGTGTGAAGCTGATTTTATTTTTTAACCGTGCTAAAAGATCCACTTTTAATTTAAATGTTTCACTTGCTGCGTAGTAAATAGTGCAGGAAACGAAACAGGGCCAGCGCACTGCCTTAGTTCGTGTTAGAAGTTATTCAGTGTTTAAACATGGCTTAAACGCGTTCTCTTTGAAGTGGCCGATGGCCGTGGTTGTTTAACGCTGGCTCAAACAATGGCTCTTCGTGTTCAACACCTTCGCTTTTCAACATCTTCCGCGGTTAGTCTGGCATGTTTACTATGTGTTAATAGGTGAATTTACTGTTAACGTATTTTTTTACATTGCTTTATATATTATCGTACGTCTATCTATAAATACTTTTTGATATATATTTTAGAAAAAAAAAATAACATTTACACATTACAGTTTAAAACAATTTTTTTTTTAAAACAATTTTAATGAATAACGTTAAATTGTTTACTATATTTTTTTTTTGTTCATACAGTAACATAACGGAGGTAGTTCACAGTTTCATTTAAAAATCGTGAATTGCTAAAAAGTAATCAAGGTTTATTAATCCATCCGTCGTACTGCTGTTACGGTCTGATACCGACTAATTCCATCGAATTTTATTCCGTTTTGTGTTTTAGTTATTTGAATATACATAAAGTTATGAAGTAATAGATTTGTTAATTGCTTTATCTATATCACCGACAATTATAAAAGAGTTTGTTAAGAGAAATAAAGATAATTAATATACAAATTTTACGACATTAGAAATATTTATGTATTATATACAGTGATAGCTATACCACCTATATATATATATATATATGTATACCTATTAGAGTAGACATGCAACCAATGCTATGGTAATTTTAAGCAATCATTCAAAATCACTAAGCATTTGCTAACAAATTAACTAGAGAAAGTGCATGAAGAAATCTTATAATTCCCATCTACTTGCTACGAAAGTTTATAAGTAAATGGCAAATCTATAACCTAGTACAAATGCGAATTAAATATGAATATATTTTTTAAAAAATTTTTTTAACACCAACGGTTAAAAGTGCAGAATCATAGAATAAATACAATAAACAATTAACTAATACTTATCTATCACTTAACGGGCCAAAACGTATATATATTCAATAGGTAACCAGTTGAGCTGCAGAATAGATAGGTCCGACAAACGGTAGCTCACATTCTTACGGTCGATAGTTCCAAGTATGGCGTTAAATAAATCAGTACGCAAAGGTTCAGAAGTCGTTTCACCAAACCGGGATAGCGGAATGGGCAGCGATTTATTTCTTTGAAAGACAGCGTAGTCCAAGTTATTATTCTTATTTGAACGGTTGTTATGTAATTATTTTTTTTTCGAAAATAAAGATATATGAAATAATAATAAAAAAACTTTATTCGTTATATTTTTAAATTATTTTAAACTCTTGTGTATATCACATATATTTCAAGTTGGCAAGGCTTCTCGTATGTTTAACCTTGCTAGTTTCTAAAAACAGAAACTCAAGGTGGTGATACAGCTTTTGTAATTAAGACGTTTAAGTATCCTCTCAGCTTTTACTAAGATTACAAAGAAGTGACTTTTAACTTCAACTTTATACAGGATACTAAAACTTAGGTATGCTTCATAAATATTTTACATAGTTGATGTAAGTAGCTCATAGTAAACTCGTCAGGATTTTTATTGTCATTAAAAATTATAATTGTGTTTTTATAACTAGGTAGCGATCAGCTTTCCTTAAAGGTAGAGCTGAAAATTATTACTATTTAATTAAAAAAACCTGTCAAGTGCGAGTCGCTCCCCTCCACCAGGGACTCCGTATCAATTTCTTAACTGTGGGACAATGGGAACGTGATACATATATAAAAGTTGACCAACGCAAGCATAGACCTGAATATTTGATTTAACACGTGATCTTGAGATGAATAGTCTAAACAGACGGATCAATTAATATAAAAGTTCTGTTTTTCCATATTAGGTATGGAACCCTAAAATTACAAGAAGTAGTTGGAAGTTGTTTTAAAGAATATTTTTTGCAAGACAAAGATGTCTTTTCAACATTTTATGGAACGTTAAGAACGAAATGGTGTTGTTTGCTTTAATAATCAAAGTAAGTATGGAGTAGACTAGCTTGATGAGGTGCTTTCTGCGACACTTGTATATAGTAAATAAATTGGCTTTTTGGAATATATATGTTTGAAAGCGATTAAAAATCCTTTCATGTATATTTTATACTATAAGACACTAGTAAAAGATTCTAATTATATTCTTTAAACCCAGTTACCTCGATAACGTAACATAAAACAGAACGAGGACTAACACAATAGGGAATGACTTTCAAATCGTAGAATTGTCAAGATTTCCGATGCACCCTTGAGAATAGTTTGCTTCGTGCCAAGTCACGAATGAGGTGGCGGTAATTCAAGTTATAAAACGGTACCTACTATTTATATGTAATAAAATAGGTATCGCGATAAAATAAACAAATAAATAGCAGGTTATAATTTTTTATATTGTTCATTTAAATTAAATTACGGTAATCATATAATTAATTTTAATACTATTTTCATATCAAAGATTATCATAGACAACCATATTATATAACCATGAATGTATGTTATAGTTTATAAGTCTAGATTTAAATCACACACTATTCATATGAACTTTGAAAATGTCATGGTAGATTTACGGCCGCTCTGCTCTTTTAATAACTTATAAACAATTGAAGCAAAATACAAATAAAATTAGTTTATGGCTTCATAGAAGATTGTTTTCTCAGCAAACCGACTTAATTGAGGCGGAGCGGTCGATGACTTATAGTCCACGACTAGCTCAAGGCTCCAGTACTCGAGTGTGGTCTATGTTTGTAACATTTAAGCGTCAGGTAATCTAATACGCTCTATGAGGCATTATTTTTAATGCCATTGGAAAATGTATGATCACTCTGAATACTCTGTTTTGTGGAAAACGTTAAGCTAATTGATCAAACGATTAGAGCAATTAAACGAGTTACATTTAATTGATTCAAAAGTTTATTCGACCTAGAAAGAACTGAGCGGTCTCTTGACCTGAACTGGTGTAATTAAGGCACAGCACCGATGAAGCGAGAGGCAGGTGGCGACAGGTTGAGTGTTTTGCATTTGAAGTGTTATATACATGTGTTGCAACGAATTTATATTATATATTTATAGGGTAATTAAATAATATTTAAATTATTAGGATTTTCAACTCTATTAAAATATTGGATGGATTAAAGTTATGATCAAGAATAAATCATATTCCATTTCAGTTTAAACAATAATAAGAAATAAACCAACAAATGCTATACCTTTTTTTTCACATGTTGACGTGAGGTGCGAATCAAGAGGAGCTTTTACGGTCAAAATCTTAGCAACCTGATCGTATGTAGTTCTTCGGCCTGTTCCTTATCGCGACAAAAAAGCTTTTGCCTGTCAAGAGCTGTCGATAAGAAAACGCCATTGTTCGCGCTTGGACGTGCACACAAAGGCAGAGCGCGAGGTAGTGTGGCAGTGTTCTCTCTACGCCTTCTTTAATGGAAGAATTGAATGCAATCTTAATGCAATGAGTACTAACAAAGCCCACAGTTTTACTATGAGTGATTTTATTTCCAACCCCTTCCACGCCTCTCAGCACGACGCGTATTATTTTTTTTCTTTTCAATGTTTTTTCCCCAACAATTTAAAATTCAAAATGCATTTCATCTATGTGTTCGGGGGTACTTTAATATCGACGATTATTTTTTTTGTCATTCAAAGTTAATGTTTTTACGGGAAATTATTAATTTTTTATAGTACAATAAATAATATCTAGAAATGATGATGATGATTAATGACATGATTTTAGGTCTAAAGTATTGTTGATGTTATCCTGATCGTCCTGGAAGTGAAGACTGAGGTTCACATCATAACTTTATAGTATAGCCACCGATCTCGAAAATTAATAGATATAGGTAAAGCGCATAAGCGATTTTATATGGCAAAGTTTTTTTTTATAAATAAAATAATTATTATATCATCGTGGAACAGTAGCGCAGCTGTGATTATAAACACGACGGTTGTTGGTTCGAAAGGCAATCAAATTCGTTTCATTTCCGGGATTGAATTGGGTCACTCTTAAACTGGAAAACGGAGAACGGAGTCTTTCGACATTAGGTTTTCTCTGCCTACACGGCTATACGAGAAAAAGCGTGAAGCAGAAAGAAATTTTCAAAAATAATATATATATATTTTCCAGGGGTATTTTCTATTAGTTAGAAATTAGTGCTATTAGTGCTATTAAAACAAAATTAAATCAAAGTTCAATTTAAGGCAAACTTTGAGATATAAAGTGATATATGCAACTGAAATATATGTGGCCTACATGCATAATGTGCATAAGGAAATGAGCACAAAAAATTATAACATGGGATATTGAGTAATCTCTTATTGAAGACAGTGAAAGCGGTCAAATGTCAACCAGATAATTGTTAGAGCAGGAAATTAAAAGCATTACGCAACTGGGACAATCTACCGCGCACGCAACTTAAACAATTGAGAACAGACCCAGACCCTTCCTTTATAAATAGACAAAGACTTCTCTTTAGAAACCAGGTAAATTATATATTTCTATTTTATAATACTATAATAATTATAATACATTTGTTAATAAAAAACCATTTTGAATTGAATTAACAAAATTGTATTCTATACTAGTATACAGTAAAAGTAAAAAAATAATTGTAAGTTTATAATATATTTATAAGTTTAGATTCCCAAGACATTTTAATTGTTTCTTAATCGCGGAAGTTCTTCGATCTTACGATAGCAAAGGTGAGACTGTAACATTTAGCGTGCAGGAAGAACTTCTCGTTGCATAATGTTGTAATTTAAAGTTAGTAGTATATTGCGATACAGGTAATAAATTATTCTTAATTTTATACAATTAACAAGAGTTGATTTAAACTAGGTATACGTTTTTGTATAAAAATTTGTTATAAAATTTTATGATTTAGTAGGCAATTGTAATGCACATCTTGTTCGTAAAATAAAGAAAGTTTTTGATATATACAAGATTTTCTAAAACTGAACTTTTCGATATTTATTCGATATTATATGATAATTTGGAATATAGAAACTAATAATAAAGAAGACTAATTTCGAGAACCAGTTAACTTGTATCTTCTCGTTTTCTTGTCTGGATGTCTGTGACACGAACGTGAGTCATGCTCGTAGGCGTATCAAGAAACTACACGCCTGCGCACACTCAGTTTCATATAATTATTTCCACGTTGTACTTATTAACCATGTTATTAACTTGTCATTATTTAAAATCCTGTAACATACATAAAAGTTAACGCCATAAAAATAAAAGTAAAAATTTCTCAAGTGATTAGGAATTATTATTCTTAATTTGTAACAATAATTAATAAAAATTTTGCTCAAATATTTGTACCACTAAGGAAAGACTGACATGTCTTGTAAACGTTTAGTATATTTCAAATTATCTCCCTTTTTTAAGTTTAACGGTATTTGCATATATAGCAGAGAACCAGGAAACCTAGTGTTAAGATACTCCGTTCCCATTAAGACATTTCCGTCGATTTCTGTCTCTTCTCTTTCCGCCTTATTATCAGAATAAGGAAATGAAATGACTAAATTTTTCATTTCCGCGAGTTGAAATCGAACCCACACAACCTCTCGCGTTTACAATCGTACGTTTGTACCTCTACGCCAGGACTGGCCTCAATTATTATTCATATAATTATATTGTGTAAAAATTTACATGTACAACTAAATGTATTTTAAAAAAAGTAACGTCTATAAGAAAATTCTCATAGACGTTACATTTTTAGAAAACACGACTATTCAAAAGCGGACGCGCATTTAAAATCTTACAAGGCCACAAAGATTACATAATGATATTTTAATATAACAGTAGGTCCGTGACTGATCGAATGAGTGGCGTGACCGAAGTCGTAGTGGCTTAAGACAAGGCCACTCCAGCAACATTTGGCGTAGTTACAGCAAGGTCAATCTACTAAAGCGGTGCGTCTACGAGGAAACCTGATTAGGCCCCGCCTTAAATTAGCTCTCATTTCCCACTGGCATATTTAATAATAATTTGCATAAGTAACAAATTGAGTATATACCTTTTCAAATGGTTGTTATATTTCAAATAGATTGTGAGGCTGAAAATGTAGCTTTTTTAAGCTTTACTTTATATCTTATTGTAAGGTAGGCAGGGTGGGGAATGAACTGTCTCGTCACTTAGTTCCCTAGTGATCTTTTAGCGTATCATATGTACAAGAAAACATAGAATTCATAATGATTATCGAATACAACGACCTAAATATCTATTTTTAACGGAACTGTACGTTACTGTACATTTGGAAATGTATTCAATTAACAAAGGTATGATGAATTAAGCAAATTAATTGTACTAATTATTACATAATGATTGAGATATTATTTCATTAATTATCAATATATCCATACAGATATAAGGATTTTAAATTTAAAATATCACCTTCACGCTGTATGCTGCATACAACAGGGTGGGCCGAGGGAACCTAGAGTTAAAATAATCCGTTCTCCACTTTCTGCCGTTGAGTGGCGGAGCTGAACGCTGCGCTTTGCTTCGCCACCAGAGGGAAGAGATGGAAATATAAATATAAATAAATATTTCATCTCCTCTAGTAGTGTCGAACTCACAGCCAGTCGGTTTTACAGTCACACTGTGTGCCCCTGCGCCACGACTGGCCTCAACTGGTGTTTTAATACAATAAATAATATAATACATAGAACTGTGTTATGGCACTGTTTGTGACGGTGTTATGAACAAGGAAGGCAGTAAGTCATGGAACCATAAATTTCAGCATTGTTCCGTTCGACGCTAGTAGCTATGCACAACAAAGGATGAAGGAGATACTCCTTCGAGTACGTATTCAAGACCCATAGAAATTATAGCGAGAATGTCATTTTGATGTATTATATGGTGAATAATTCGAATTTTACCATATAATACGTGACATTCTCAACTTTTCAACAATTAAGAAACCTATAGCACTGATTGTTAAATGTTGTACAGTAGTTACCTAAGACTAGAGTACTGAAAGTTAGAAGCAACAAATTAAATATTACCCTTTCGGTTTAAGTATGCAGGATTTAACGTTTACATCGGAATGTAAACAAAGTAATATTAAGATAATTATTATGTCTCGTAAAAGGCAAGTTGAAAGTTACTTTGATAAAGTCATTTAATTGTCGTTTGCATATTTTGGCTATCGCAGTTGTTATCAACGTGTTTATATTTTTTATTTGCCATATACAAAACAGAAGTGGAACAATGTTTGATGGTAAGCGCGATTGTTGCAGGTTCGACCACTATATAAAGGAATGAATTTTCATTTCTGTGCTCTAGTGCCTAGCGCGCGATAAAGTGTTTAAGTTCCGGTGCTCAAGTGTCTAGGATTTGTGGAGAAAGTATGGCTCTTTGGCGTTCTTGGTGTCTTTGACGAACTTTCGGCAAACGGAATGTCTTGACACTTGGTATTTTCTGATTATCCCGTTATATTTCCACATAAACCTATCATGTTTTCACGTAAATACAAAAAAAATCTAAATGTCACAATCAAGGAACAAAAAAGCTAATTTTGCGGTGTATCTATTTGAAATATTCGAATGCTTTTTAGACTACTTACTACATAACGTTAAGACGACGCGGTAGAAAAGGTCAAGGAGATCACGTCGAGCTCGCACATAAAATATTTTAAAAATGTCAAACGGAAATGGTGTCCTTGTAGAATCCAATCCAATCCAAAATTTTAAAAGCTTTCTAAAATCAAAATGATACAAATGTGTATCATAAGAAATATAGTTGTTTTTCTGCTGTGTCATACATAAATTTAAACAAAAAAAAACCATTTTCATGAAGCTTATATAATTTTTTTCGTTAGTAATAAATTTATATATATAGATATAAATAATTTTAAGTAAATTATAATAATCGATATCGTTGAGCCGCTTCTATGCATACAAACGGACAAACGGACGCTTCCTCCGTGCTTCCTTTCTGTTTTACCGCCACTCGTGACTGATATCGATGTAGCTTCGAGATAAGCAAGTTATATTGTTTAACGTTAAATACGTACTCTTTGATCGTACCTAAATATAATTTGTGTCAAGAATATCTAAGTTTCTTATGCGCAGGATGTTTTTTTTATTGATTGTAAGAATTATTTTTGTTAATCTTATCAGAGAGAAAAAATTATTAAAAATTTACAAAAAATGGTTTAGCATTTTTAATTTCAATTCATCGCTGTTTTTTTTAATTTCTTTAAATATTAAACAAAATATCTTTCTTAAATGTTTTGAAACGTTTATCTCAAATTCATAAAGATATCGTTCGACATTAATAATACTGTAATATCTAAATGTTATTATATATTTGTTTACAAGGTACTCTTAATTAGTAATATTTTTAAGCAAATGCAAATATAGTAAGAGAACAAGAGTGTAAAATAATTTATTTAAAGAGCTTTTAACTTCCGACAGCTAAGACGCGGCGTAGAGCAATTTGTTTCGCAATGGGGTCGCTGTGCCCATCGGCATAAATGAAGGGTCAGGAGATAGACCTTAATTAAAGTGAGCAAATTCGTTATCATGACGAACTTATTCTATAAAGCAGCTATATTTTAAAATTTTCTTTGAAACTACCTCCTTTATGTTATAATCGAAAAAGCAAAAAGAATTCTAGTGAGATACAAGTTCACCTCACAATTAATATATTAGGTCTGTCTATGTAAATTTTTAAAATAAAATGTCTTTGGTTAACTGAACATTTGTACTTGACAATGCGTATGTTGCATAATGTAGGCAGAACAGTTGGCCGTACTTGCCTGAAAACAGATATAGAAGCGTTTTATTATTATACATTAAATTATTATTTTCTATTTGTATCAAGAAATCACGAATTATAGCGGTGTCAGCGCCCGCGCAGCCGAGCATGAAAACGTTAACCGTTTCTAATAGGAATGCAATGATAAGTGAATAGAGCCTAATTAAAATCATGGGGGAAGATAAGCGCGATCAGTCACGACTCTAGGGCTCTCAAATGGTCGACTCGCAGATGTTTATTCACATGTTGTGGGCAGATGTTACCGATTTGCAATCTTGTAAACTGTTTATTATTATTAGTCAATCAATTTAGATTTTTTTGTAAGGTATCTTGGTGTCTTTTTTTGCGTGTTCGCAGTGTAATTCATATCTTAATAAATATAAATTGTCGCGTAAAAATAAGTGATCTTTCGTTTAAAAAAACTAAAAGTTTACATAATATAGTATAACTATTTTTTTTTCTTTTAAATAAAAAAATATATATGATTAATTACAAATGAAAATAACTAATAGATATATTTAATATAATTTTAAAATACTTGAAGTCTAACAATGCAAGTTCAATATAAGTACATAATATATTTACAACAGAATATTTCAAATAGTTTGTAACGTTAAAGTCGGTGACCACTAATGTGTCGTTTTGGTCCAGTGACTAAATTGCATTAAAAGGTAATAATATTTATTGCGATGACTGAGTAACATGCATTCATTATAATTTTCAACGGAGGGGGGTCCACTCTATAAAATAATCATTAAATCTTGACAGGTCTTTTGTATGGCTAAAGGCGGCACGTGTTCAAAGCAAAACACGTTATATACAGAACTGGATTTAATTGCCATCAAAGGGAGAAAATCATCAGCAGCTCTTGGCACTCTACTTTTATAAGGTCGTGAATGACAGAAAAAGTCGCTGGTTTACCAGAATTACTGTTTTATAAACATAAAAAGAATGTTTCTTATGAACCGGCCTACAATTTAATTAACTGTTAAAACAAGACTAAGTAATAATCTAAAAAATGAAAAAGAACTACAACCCTATTCTTCTATCTCTTACAGAATTTGATTACGTAAGCATCAACATATAGAATTGCAAATTTATAATGGCCACCCAAGTAGAATAACAGTGCGATAGCATTAAAATGACCTAAACCCAAATAATTATACCATTACATTATAAAGTTTATCTATCTTTTATCTTTGAACGCTTTTAATTGTTATTCTTAATGGCTTTCAAAAATTGAATTTACATGAAAAGTTTATATCTATTATATATTCCGGACACGTGCCCCCGCCAGCTGTTGCGGTAAAAAACGAGTGAACGACACACAGACGGCACTGAGGCGTCTGATTCCTTTATTATTTATTATTCATGTACATATTCTATCACTTACTATTTATATTATTTGCTTTCTATAGAGACTGCGAACATCGGCTGTTCGAGCATGACCCTTGCATTGTATGGTATTTTGTGTGTTATCCAAATGTTACTAATAAATATTTATTTCAAATATAAGCTTTTACACATTTTCTTAATAATAATAATAAATTTGAGCAATAGGCACTTTTAAAAAATGAAATATCAATTCAAATATAAATTTAATAAATTGTCATTCGTATCATAATAAATTTAAAATTTCCGATTCTCGAGGCAGACGGCCAATCTTTACAGGTGGAAATTAGAGAAAGTGACCTTTCGCTGGGTAACACGGGAAACGGAAATCGTTTTAATGTAAACGTTACGCCGAATGGAAATAGAACCTAGTTCCACGCTGTATATTAATGTGCGTGTCAATTTCTATAATTAATATAAATACAATAATTTGGCTATTACAGTTACAACAAGAATTTAGAGCAAGATAAGTATATATATATATTTTAATAAAATTGATAAGTAAAATCAATTATATACTGGGGCTAACAGTAATTTCAATGTTTTTCGTCACTGTCATAAATAAGCGTTATCTCTGAGCCTACTAAGAGATAATTGTATGAATTGTTGACCATATGTGCGTTATGCATGAATGAAACTCTATTGATATTGCAACAGCTGTCTATTATGATTGAACAAAATGTAAAATGTTTTTTATATATATAGTATATTTTGGGCGTCACGTAATGTTTGATTATTATATTTTATTATAATTTCTGTCATATAAAAAACATTTTATTTGTATTTAAATAAATTAAAAAAATAATTTTATGTATCCTCATAACATAAAACTAACTAACTATATCTAATGTTATATACATTAATAGTTTATTTTTTGGATGAAATTTAGAAAATACGTTTTCATTTAAATTGTACGTAAATGATTTTCCAACATTTTTATTCGAGAATGATTTCTAGCGGAAAATCGTCCAATTTGATTGTAAGAGGAATCCCTCTCATCTTAAATGTGTATATTTTCTAACCGCCTTCCTTTAATATTTTCTTAAAGGTAATAGATTGTCCCACTTTACAAATTTTGAATTTATGTAACATTATATTACTATTTTGGCACTTTTATGACGTACGAGAACGAAATAAAAGTAAATTTTACTAGAAATTACAATTAAAATAACATTGAGCGTTTTCACTTTAAGAAGAAAATCTAAAATTAGCTAACTAAAGTATTGAGAGAAATTAACGAGCTGTCCGAAATGGAAGGAAGTGCGGAAGAGCCATGAGGTATTATATAGTAAATTATTCTGTTTATTCTAGTATTCGCGAGGTTAATGACCGTGCTAAGATAGTTACATACATGGCGGTCGGCTTGCTGCACTGGTTGAAATTTGACGCTTGCTTAGGTTATTTATTAAGCAAACCACAAAGATCTTATCCACTTTCTATATGAGAATTATTTTTGAACTAATTGTTTCTGTTCATGCTAATATGTTTTAATATTTGGGAAATATCGGTGTTCTCATTTTATATACATATAATTTACTAAAGCAAAAAAAAAATTGATATATAATTTCACACTTGTCGCTTAGAAAATGGAACCAGGGGGAAGAAATGAAAATATTTAACATTCAATTTCCACTCGATCGAATCGAATCCACAGCCTGTCACGTCTACAGTCACATACTTTTGCCCCTGAACCACGATTGGTCTCAATTTGGTAAACTATAATTATACTATTATATATATAGAAAATTTTGTTGTTTGTTTCGTGTTCATGTTCAGGACAGATCGTTAGCAAGTGCGGACATATTTGTAATAATGTTTATATTAACAGGTTACAGCGTAAAATAGAATAATGAAGGGCACGAAGTCTGTTTTCAATCACTTTACACCTAGCGCGGGTGTCGTGTACCTGCTCACCAAATAACTAGGCACCTATATTTATATTTTAAAAGTATATTTGTGTTATTTGGTCGACTGGTTTAAATATATTTTATAATAAATTATATACTATTCATATAGAGCCATTACAGCTGAAAACAAATTTTGATTACTATAAACAAGTCCCAGAGGGCGTTAGACCTTAATATTAATGGTTTATTCTACCGGAGAAAGATTTCTTCATCAATTATAACTCGAGTGAAATACGTTACGAAGTAATTTAAATACTTTCAAACAACGAAGCTGTTCACCCACTCGTCTAACTGTAAGTTTGTCAATGTTGCACAATTCGAACGTATGTAACAGGTTTTTTTTTTCCTATCCGAATGAAACGCATCCGTTAAAAAAAAATTTGCTTGTTAATATATATTCATAGTCCGTGTTTTATGTGCGTGGTATAATAATATTTCAAATATAATTACTCATAACAGTCTAATATGTCTATAGTATACAGCTACAAAGAATTTAATATGGGAAGATATAATAATAATATGTAAAATGAATAAAATAGCACATGTTTAATAATTAAATCTAATATTCGAAAAATTGGAATAAAAAAACTATTATTAGCGCGCGAAACGAAATTTTTTAAAATGAAGTGGCACATGTGTAAATGTATATTAAATATTAATCCAACAAACAAAAATAAACTTAAGTAATTTATATAATTAAATAGAAAAATTTAAACAATTAATAATAAATATTTATCTTTATAAAATCAAGTACATTATGAACGAACTAAGTAATTATTAAAAAAGCAGACTCTGCAAAGGCATAAACCCAGTTTTGAAGTAACGCTTCATTAAGAACGTGACTGTTGTGAAGAAGTGGCCTCATCAGTGTTATGGTCATGTTAAGTAGTATAAAATAATATTATGTTGTTTATTAAACAACGTGGAATGAGAAAGTGACATTATAAAACATAATAAATAGAGTTTCGTTTACATTAATGGTGTTTATATGATGTTTTAATAATATAATATATACTTAAAAACTAAATCTGTTCATGTATAATAATTATAATAAATAATAATAACTATAATATGAAATAATAATTTCAAAATACGATTCAAAATACGACGAAGTCATGTAGACTTATGTATATTACAGATGTTATCGGTGTAGAATTTCTTCTAAATCTTCCTAAATTGAAATATTGAATGACAGATTGTAACTTGAAATCTCGCCCTGACAAGCAAATATTTGTAAAGTTAGCAAATGTTGATTTGTGCAGGATCTATATTCGACATAGATAAATAATAAAATTTAAACACATAATATTATTCAACTCTTTTATGGCCGTTTGTTGGCATTTTTATACATATTATTTAAAAAAAAAATACAATAAATAATAAATAGACTTTTTTTTTCAGAAAAACAACATATTGTAAAAAAACGTCTCTGTTTAACTGTGTACATAAGGGAATTTGTCAAGACGTAATTATTATCTAATCGCTTGTGTGCCATAGCGCGATACTCTCCTGATAAGATATACTCTTCACCTATATTTTTAAAGTACTTTTATAAATATACAAACATTTTAGAACGTGCCAATGAAGATTACCATCACAACTAATAGTATAAAATTAAAAATATAACGTTACAAAATATCGAGAAGGTTGAGTTTTTATCTTGTTTTTTTAGCGTCACTGCACACTACTGGGTAGGTAGAGGAAAACTAGTGTTAAGACACTCCGTTTCTCATTATTTGCTTTAATCTGGAGGCATTGCATGTTGATTTCATTTCCTCGACTGGGTATCGAACCCACCACATTGTAACGTTTACAGTCATAGTTTCTGGCTCTGCGCCACAACTGGCCTAAAGTGATGATGAATGATTCTTATTCTGTATATTAATTTAAAGATTGTATTATGTTCAATGTTCAAACTCGACGTGTTCTTTTATACTCCATTCAATTCTTCAATTGAATTCCTTTCAATATCTTGATCGGTTCTTACCGTCGATTTGATTGACTGTACGTTATTTTTGCTTTTACGAGCATGGCGGTGCGGTTAAGCCTTGACATAAACATATATCTTCGAGTATTATTTATTACAATAATATGAAGTTCAGATGGAGTTAATCTAATACCAATATAATGATTTTAATATAATGTTGGCGATTTTATTTTTTTGTTTGATAAGTACCTTATGTAATGTTCTAAATGTTTTTTTACCAGCTTAGAAACCTAGAAGAACCTTTATAGGTTCTTCTTTCGTCGAATGGGAATCAAACCCACAACCAGTCGCACTTACAGTCACACCTCGTGCACCTGCGCCACGACTGGCCTCGTTTAGTGATCTTCTAAGCGTTACTTCACCTAATCATTGAATAATGAAGTGCAGTGTAACGAAGTCCAAGACCAGGTGTCAAGTGACGGTCCCTATAAAGCATAACACGGAACGTCGACTGAATGTTTGCTTTCACTGGTTGTGTGAACGCTCGAAACAGTACACCCACGTCTGTGGTTGGGGTAAACACGCGGTGAAATAGGTCGATTGCATACGACGCACAATAAAAACAAGTTCCTATAAAGTGGAGCTTAGAGCTTTTTTATACTTATTTTTATTTACGCACGCCTGAGATATGGATTTACGATTTATGATTTTAGATAAAGAAATACAACGTACCAGGTACCCTTTGAGATACTAAAAGCATTACTTGTATTAAGATGTATAGTTTAATGAGAAATAACTACACGAGTACGTTTTTTAAATTCTCATCTCTCCCATTTATTTTGAAAAGATCTCCAGTTGCATATATATTCATAA
This sequence comes from Heliconius aoede, assembly GCA_037355905.1. Taxonomy (NCBI): domain Eukaryota; kingdom Metazoa; phylum Arthropoda; class Insecta; order Lepidoptera; family Nymphalidae; genus Heliconius; species Heliconius aoede. The sequence goes on along the minus strand of JBAIZZ010000082.1, from coordinate 512,109 downwards.
TTGTAATCCCTTGTATGATCAGAATCGAAAATTCCCGTGTTTGGATAGAATCAACAAGCCTATGTGCATATTATAGAGCACGCTACTTGCTCTATATCGTTTATATTGTCGAAAACCGCCATGCCCACTCTCATCCTCCCACTGTGCATTGTACGTGATCAAACCTTATTTCCATCACAATACTCGGCTTGGCCTAGCGCCATGCTTTCAATATTTACCAAAAGTACTCTTCGAAGCTTTACGAACGCCTCTTGAAAGAATATTGCATAGAGTTTTACTCTGGCTAAAACTCGTACCATTGTTTTCAAAGAAATACTATCTCGTATCTCAATATTTTCAAAGCGGTAAAAAATACTATCTTTATTTGATAAACGTTATATAATTATACATAAAAAAAAACCGGTTAAGTGTGAGTCGGAGTCGCCCACCGAAGCTTTTGTGCCAATTTTAGAATTGTAGGTCAACGGAAAGTATAATTTATAAAAGTTCACAGATAAACTTAGGTTTGCGGCCGTATGCATTTTGTATTACATGAAATACAAATATAAGTGTGTAATTTTTTTTTGTGAAAATCTTCTAAATTTTCACTTCTCCAAATGATCGAATGAGATAAATAAAATAACAAGTTAAAAAGTATGCCAAGCCATTAAAAGCGACAGACTGTAATAAGTGCAGGCATTAAGTCAGATACATATAAACCACCAATCTAAAACATAATAATATTATATAACATGTTTAATATAATATGATTTTAACCACTTAATGCAAATTTCATTTATATGTGGGTAATTTAAAACATAATTTAAATTATAGATCTCAATCTAAATTTTTTTGTCTATTTAAATTATCAAAAACGTCTAAACACACATATTTTTTTAGTAAAACTAGAGTTTTCGTTTTTTAAATTAGTTGCTTATTATTACGGGCGGACAATTACAGTCCATATATAATTATAACTTGCATAGCATAAGATAAGGAAAATAACTATTTAATATAAGAAGATTGATATTTGGGGGTCAATACACTTGCCGGAAATCCTTGAACGTAATCCATCAAAGTTCTCTCTCGAGTCTCAGGTCGTTTTACAGCGCAGAGCGCTAAATTGACTTTATGAAACGAAGTCTAATGACTAAGGTTTTTTTTGTTATAATAAAATGTTATGAAACGTATAACATATTCAAGTTACATAACTGACTGCTTGCGAGGTTGTAATATATTATAGTCATCTTATGTAGTTAAGGATTTAATAACGGCTGTCTTTAGCTATGCTAGTAATATATTAGGTGCCTGAGAAATTGTACATTATTATATTAAATTAAATATTGCTTATTCAAATAAATCTTCATTAATAATCGCTTTATTTTTATTGATAACTTAATTATTGTGTCATTTTAAACTTTTTCATATTTAAAAATTTATAATATTATTGTAATCGAGGTATAAGGAAATACAATATAATAACCTCTCTTTGTCTCTACAGTACGAAAAAATACATTAGCTTCAAGTTATATCCTGTACATAGCAGAATAAACAGAGGCAATCTAGTGTTAAGACACTCCATCCCCTATTTTCACCGAATTCTGAAAGTGTTGCGTGTTGAGTGACGGATCTAAATGCCGCGCCTCAACACCGGCTCAAGAACAGAGCGACTCAAGAAATGAAAATATAAATTCAAATAAATATGAAACAAGTAATATGAAAAAAATATGAATATTATGTTTACAATATTGATCATAATAAATGTCGTAATACACGACACCAATTGCTATCAGTCATCACTTATACGACTTGTGATAGACGGACGGCTGCATTCGCGTGCACGTCGCACGTTTTAATTACACCGATCAATTTGTACTTTATGATGAATGAGGAATATTTCTTCAATTGTTAATCAATAAAATCTCTCAAATTGGGGATTTTACGAAGGTGGTTTTAAAGGTACCGAAGCCAGAAAAAATACAGTTTTGAAACTTCCCGTATATTTGAAAAACTAATGACAGTTCTCTTTATATCAAGTACCTAATTGGTCTTTGTGTTGTCCGTGTGAGAGTTTTTAAGCACGATGATCGCGATCGCCATCTCCGATTGAATAGTAATATTTGAAACCAAAGTCGGAGTCCTAAGTGTTATATAAATCGGAAGTTACGACTTTTTAATGTTAAATTATATTTACGTCATATAATAATATCTATAGAACTTTAACAACAGTTCTCTGAAACCTATTATAGTCAAAGACTTTAAAAATACTTAATATAACGTAATTTTCTTAAAACGTATTTTAATGAATAATTTTATTGCTTAACTACTCAGTCTAGCAAAAAATATATATTTATACTAATAAATATGTAGTATTGCCAAATGTTGTACATACTTTATTTTAGAAATAAGTGGGTTCTCTGTTGTAATTAATATTGCAATAAAAAAAATTGAGGCCGCCGAAACGCAGGTACAAGGCTGACTGTAAAGCGAAGTTTGTGGATTCGATCCCCACTGTCAAGTTGAGACACACGGGAGTGTCTTAATACAAACAAGGTTCCCTCTGCCTCCCTTGCTCTATGCAGGATACAGCGTGAAGCTGACAAAACTAATTAAAAAAATCCAAAAACAATTCAAAACACCTAAATAAGATATTGCAAAAAGTATAGAGCACGCGTGTCTGGACGCGCGTCGCTCTCAGCTCAGTGGGCAGTGGCGCAGCGCAGGTGGCGAGCTAACGGTCGTTCCTCACAATGAAGCCGGTTGCGGCGTTGCGGCACGGCGGCCTGTCCCCACAGGGACATTTGCGACGTCTTAACGGTCTTATGGCATCTTATATTACGCTGGGGATATAACCTTAAGAAGGTAGATATACAGCTGAGCAAACCTAACCCTTTATGTGAACTTAGAAACAGATAAAAAAAAATATTTTGTACTTTATCCACATATATCAATTTAGCATATCTAAGAAAGAATTCCTTCAAAATTTACAAGCAGATATATATTAACAAATCGTATCACAGACAGCGAAATAATTCTAGGAAACGCCTTTGTTCTATGATCGTGATATTTATTTTTAAAATGAAGTGGACTCATATTATTAGGTACTAGGTAGCGATCCGTCCATGGCTTCGCCCGCTTGAATTTTAAACATCGTTATTTATTTGCCAATATGAATTATTTTCGTATACTAATGCATGCACAAATGCATAGATCAACAGAGAAACCGGCAAACAAACAAAAATAAAAAATCGTTTTGGGTTTCTATTACATTGATAAATGCCTTCAATAAATTTTCTCATATATCTTCCATATACAGACATCGATTAATTATAAGAGTCGCTTAACAAATAAAAACCTAGCGACATCAAGTTAATGTGGAGGAAATTATGTGACGCGTATAATATATAAAAAACTTAAAAAATTATCTTAATATACAAAACAGTCCTCGGTGCTAATACTGTTGTACCACGAATTAGAAATCTTTTTAGGCGTTGCAGTGTCTCAATTGACATTTTTGACGTCTCTATCAGTGTAGTTAAAAGATAATGGTTCCAGTATCTAATTGTAAACTTATCAAATATTTTTTCTATGTAACATTTTTTTGTATCTAGCATGTCGCCCACTTTCCCTCGAGTTCAGAAGACAGTGCGCGTCTCGAAACTCAACGCCGCGCTTTACTTAATCACTGGATGATCTAAACTAATAAATAAATAAATAAAATAAAATATTATAGAATTCATTCAGTTGCAATATATAGCTTTTCTAACAAAAACAAAAATTTGGAAATGAAATACTCAACTAACTTTAAGTGACATACATTGTAAACGTATCGAATTAGGTTTAACTCAATTTATACATAACATTGTAAATGAGGGAAATTAAAAAAATATATATGATAATAATACATTTAAAACTATTATATATATTATAAATATATATATTCACATGACTACCATTACCATGAAGTTAGCGTTCGTGCGATAGTATCAAATCACGAAAAGTCATGACTAGCAAATTAAATTTTGAAATATTTACGTGAGATAACGTATGTAATATTTGTATGTCATAATTATTAAAAATAATCTTTTCACCATGAGATTTTTAGTTTTCATATACCACGCCATCGTGCCGAGCCTCGCCAGGGGTAAAGTCTTGTGTATGACATACAGCGATCATGCGATTTTGACACGAAATCGACAGTAGGGTTGCTCACCCTTCTGTTCGCGACTCGTTTTACGGCTTTTAATAATTTGGTGTACGTTGCACCGATTGTTCTGCGGCAGCTGCTCCTAGCTTATAAGGTAACGGCAATAAATCTATTATATATACAATATAATCTATACGCGTTAAATCTGTTCTACACAGGTCACATACAAGGTTTGTTCTGAAATTGAATTAGTTTTAAGTAGTAAATCAAAAAATTCCAAGAAACATAGTGTCTACATTTAATCTATAAAATTATCAAGTATATATTTCGGAAAATAAATACGTATCACTATCTTATCTAGGCATAAGCATAGGATTAAGAGGCACATATTGAAAATATATGCATTTTTTCCATAATAGGTTTTACTCTTATAATAATAATAATATAATAATTGTCCAAAGCAGCGCTGTAGTTAAAACCGTCTGCCAAAACCAGAAACGGTGACTTACAAGTGGCAGGGTTCGTTCACCGCAGTAGTCGGACAACTACCACGAATAAATCATGTTACCTGAACTGGGGAAACAGTGACGTAACTTAATTGGCTAAGACAAATAACTATATACTGTACTCTTTAAATGTGTGTCGTTCTTGTAAATATTGCAATATTTGACACTTTTGACTGGATTCTTCCTTGAAGACTCGAAGAATGTGTTTTATAATTTGGTTTCAAACTAGAATGAAATATCATATTTTTTTTATTTTCATTACAGTTTTAATTGAAAGAAAAGTGAAAGTCCAATGCAAGAACATTTAATCAAGTCGTATTACTTTAATAAATACTGATAAAACTGCGATAAGTACATATATCTAAGATACTATTTACATAAAAGTGAAACATTTAGATAAGTATAATTATTATATTAAGTATAATAATTAAGATACCTAAGTTATATGGTATGAGAACATAATGGACTTTTATAAACTGTCATTGTTATCTATATATGTGTATATTATGTATATTGTAACCTACATAAACATTGGACACTCGCATTTCGCTATTTACGAGCGCCATTACAGCGAAGTGCAGCGACTCGTTATCTAAAACATACATTTGCAATCAGAATTTTTACCTTTACATTGTGAACAGACCACCGAATGATTCACACACGCTGTAACGCTAACATTATCGTATGAAAATTAGAGTTACAAATAATGTGAAACGGTCATGCTACCAATATTATAGTGTTGACTAGTCATGCAATATTTTATTTTATTTTATTAAATTAGGTTCACGCTGTATCCCGGACTTAGTAGGGTAGACTTAGCGGGAGAGCCTAGTGTTCTGACAGTCTATTCTACATTCTAGAAGCACTGCGTGTTGAGTGGCGGAACTCAACGCCGCGCTTTGCCTCGATACCATAGCGAAGAAATGAAAATAGTAATTTAAATAATTTCATTTCATTTCTTCGAGTGGGGATCGAATCCAAATGCAGTCGCGTGTATAGTCACACTCTTGTGCCACTGCACTATAACTTGCCTCATTATTTTTGTATTAAAACAATGATTTTATTGGACTTAAAATTATTGTCATATATTTTTAGTAGAATGGAGAATTTTATCAAGTTAAACATCATATGTTAAGGACATCTGTTTCTCAATAGTGCGACACACAGCTGTCAATATATTTTATTGGCGCTATTAAGAATCAAGTAATTAATTACTATAATATTAATTAATTAATTAATTAATTATTAACGGAAGATTTTATTCACGTTACTTTGGATCGATATATAAATATCTAACTACCTATCCATATTTTATTTGTATCGTTTTCACTTCTAAGCTTAAGATGTTATATATAATAACATATAACATATTTTAATGAGGAAATGAATTATTATTTATGAAAATATTAATTTCTTCGCTGGCACCAAGCCAGAGCAAAAACTCGGCGTTAAGTTCCGCCACTTAAAACGCAATGCCTCCAAAAATTCGGCGGAAAGTCTTAACACTAGATATTCTCTGCCTGCTCTGTGAAGCTGATTTCACTTAGCTTAAAGCTTTATGTACATATAACATTCAAAATACACAAAATAAAAATTCAACATATGAATAATCACATATATATTAATAGCGTATAAATAAATCACAGACTTCCACTACACACAGTCACGTATTACGCACGTACATTACTTTGTTTTTGTATGACAGGATACAGGCGTACTATAAAGCACGAGTGTGAGAATAATATCCTGTTCATCTTTTTCAATCAGATTCCCATGTCTAATGGCGTCATCGTGTCGAGGATGTCGTAGAAACAATCATAGGTTTATAATTCTAAGATTATTGCTACAGTAAATATAAATCAGCTTCACGCTGTATCCCGCACACAGCAGCGCACGCAAAGGGTGTTAAAAAACCTAGTGTTTAGATACTCCGTTCCGTACTTTCTGCCCAATTCTGGAGGCATTGCTGTTGGGTGGCAGAACCCAACGCCGCCCTTTGCCTCTTCACCAAAGCGGAGAAATATTATTTTAAATAAATATTTCATCTCCTCGAGTGTGGATTGAACCCATAACCAGACGGTTTTACAGTCACATTCTGTCCCTGCGCCACCACTGGCCTCAAATATAAATTTAAATATTTAATTTTAATTACGAAAATAAAAATGACCCAGATTATAATTAATATCTACTTAAATTGTATATTGACATACAAATATATTTAATGACGAACTAAAATAAGTATGTCAAACAATTGAATACTAGCTCGTGATCTATCTTAAATTCCTTAGTAACATAATATCATATCTTGAGAAATGTGATATATGAGAGATATAGCCTTACGTAAGGTAGTTTATTATGATCGTTACCTATAGCTACTTCTCGAGTTTCAAAATATCAATTTCACTTACTTATTTACTATTATTATTATTTTTGCCGTTTTCACGTTATATTTTAAAAAGTACACATTTATAACACGTATATAAAAATTATATTTTTTTTATTTTAATATTTTTTTTAGCTTAACCCTGTATCCCGCATACATATCAGGGTAGGCATAGGGAATCTGCGAACCTAATATTTAGACAGTCCGTTCCAGTTAAGAAACCCCTGCTTTCATCTGATTTATGGAGGCATTATGTGTTGAGTGGCGGTAACTTAACGCCGCGCTTTGTCTTGGCTTTGCCAGAGTGAAGAAATAAAAACATTAAATATTTCCTCGAGTGAAACCTATCGGATTTAATATTGCGCGCTTCGCCCTCTGCACCAAAGTCGGCCTCATGCTTATTAATTAAGCTCAAGAGTCGTTTGGTTGAATGGCCTAATTTCTGGAACTGTTGATTCGAATTGACTTTTTGATGTTGAATAATCCGTTTTGAAGAAGACTATAGATTATAATTATTACATCATTTTTTTTACGAATTCACCGTTTAGATGCTAGTCACATGAATTATGGAACTTGAACACGTAGAATACGTCCATATATCATACAAAATTCTGCAGTGCCAATGTATGCCATTTGTTCATAAAATCTAGTATAATTACAAAAGTCTATATAAAATATTATATTGAGTTCACATATTGTAATTAATAGACACTACTTTTTGTCATAAAACATCAATTATTGTGCAATAAATAAATATCACTACTCTGTCTACTTAGACAGAAAGAAAATATATTACAGAAAATAAGGAAAATATCTATCTGTAAGCGGAAACTGCTGTTAAAACATTATTTACTAAATTCTGGGTACGTTTATTCTATATGACAATGGCAAAAACTCTGAACAATCGCTTATGTAATCTTTGACAGTCACACGCTGCGCGTGCACCGTTGCGCGGTCCATTGTACCTAAAAATTTAAATAATGGAGCTTTCCTGCTTTTGTTAAAAAAGAAAATTTGGTTAGGGACAATGGACCATATTAAATGTATCGTGATTTTATTTTATATTACGTAAGTGATCGTATTTTATATCACAAACTACTTCTAAATTTATATTATTATCCTGGAAATTTCATGATAAATACAATAAAAAGTAATGGAAGAAGACAATCTATGATAATAAATTACGTAGCACCCCATCACTATACTTCCTTCCTTTCCTGACGTCAAAGTGTGGTGGTAAGTTTAACAAAAGACAGGACTTCCGATCAGCTGCCGCGCACCCCAATTTTTTGTACGGCTTCATCTGTAAGTTAGTCATGTTGCCGCTAAGGTACGACACCTTTGTACTCTTTTCAATTTGATTAATTATTGAATTGTTTAAAAAAATATACATTTTTAATAAACTAAGTTATACGTAGGTACGTCAGTATCTAAGGCCCGTATTAAATCACTCTCAATTCTGAGATTGATCTTGAGATTTATGAATGACACTTCAAGGTCGCTCTCAAGACCGATCTCAGAATTGTTCAGAACCGTTTCACGGTTTAAAAAACGGCCCTCAGCAAATTTTAGATTAACCTGCACCATATGGTAAAAACAAAGGGGTGGGTACGTTAAATTTATTAGAATCGTATCGCCAAATTATTGCATTATAAGCCGCATTGCACACTTAAAGGGATTCTTCACGCTTTGGTGAACTTTTCATTACTAGAATATTGATTATTATTATATTACGTTTAATATATGCGTCCGGATATATAACTATAATTGAAACACATCTCTATTTTTTTTTTCAGCTTCACACAGCATACACTAGCAGAGGAACAGACACTCGTTTCCCCATTTTCCGCCGAAATCTGGAGGCTTTCCGTGTTCAGTGTCGGCGTTTATAGTTACACTTGTGCCCCTGAGCCATGACCAGCCTCTCCAAGCTCTGGATCTGTTATTCAATGAGTGCATTTTATATATTTTTTGAAACAATATGACCATTCACTTCTTTGATACAGAATAAGAGCTACAGTAATAAGAGTTTCTTATAATTTAAGAAACATATTAACTCTAAGATCCTTAATTCGGGTGATATTTAAACGACATTTAAACTAAATAATGTGCAATTTTACATAAAAATATCAGGTCACATCATTGAAATATTAAGCATAGATGTTAAGAGAGATGATATATGGTTTGTTAAGATTTCAGCAATGCAACATGCACTTCTGAAGCATCAATTTCTTAAGAAAGCCATAAACTGAATTCCACGTTTATTTAATAGGTTCGACTTTCATGAGTTCGGTGCGTTGAGACATACCAGCGACCAGCCGACTGTTGTCGTTCGCTAGTGTATAATTAGCGTGGGTTTTTAAAGGTCATTGTCGCAGCCTCGTTGCATAGACGGATTGGGAATTAAGTCGGTCTATTGTTCTCTCTATTTCAATACATCTATTTTAAATTACTGTAAGTTATTCAACAAATGATAAAGTCGCTAATGTTTACCATTAATTATAAGTCAAAAGTGATTTTTTTTTTATAGAAAATTGTCCTGATAGTTATGTATATTATATATTTTGAACATATAAGACTACTTTTTCAAATTGAATAACTTCACATGGCCATTGTATCTCATGCAATAGGTAATGCAAAAATTTTGAGGTTATAGTACAAAAGGCGCCATTAGTGACGACTACCTGGCCGACATAATTCTTAGTAATTCTCAAACAAAAAGCAATCTTTTCTTTTAGTGGTTCCCACAATAACGGATGAGAGGGGGGTGAACGTCTCAAGTGTAGTTTTTATCTCCACTTGTATTTCTTGAGCTGATAATAGAACTCTAAAATAGAGACCCCCTTCATAGGCAGAAACGTTTGGTACATTTCGGTAAGATTATATGCATTGGTTAAAAATAAACGAACCCTAAGTGCAATTGCGTGGCATGTGAAAAAGTAACCAATGTTATTTTGAAAATTCAATATTATTGAATATATTAAGTTTTCGTTGTATCCCGCACGCAGCAGGATAGCTATAGTAAACCTAGTGTTAACACAAGAATTCCGGAGGCATTGAGTTTTGAGTGACGTAACATAACAACGCGCTTTACCTCGACACCAGAACGGAAGAAATTAAATATAAATTTACATAAATATTTCATTTCCTTGAGCGGGCATCGAATTTACACCCAGTAGCGTTTACAGTCACACACTTGTTCCCATGAGCCACGACCTGGCCTCTTCAATATTAATATATTAACTAGTCAGTATAAGATAAAATCTTTAATATGTATGAAAATACAAAAATATTTTCAACTCAATTGTATTGCTTCATGTATTGCACATTAGGTAGGTTTACACATGAGTAAGTATATAAGCTTAGATTTAAGCTGGGGTTCACGTTACACGACGGAGACTTGCCTAACACGCAGCGAGTTCAGTTATTCTATAGCTTGCAAAATAACACCGCTACGAGGAAAGCCAGTATTGGGCACGTAAGGTGACACCAGCGACTGCGCCACTATCATTATAATCAATATTTGGAATTTATACCGGGAAGCGATCAATAACTACATAATACGGCTTCGTAAGTAATGCGAAGACGAAATGGAGTAAACGATTTTTTTTTATAAAATAATATAATTGCAGTGCAGCTATCGAAAATCGATGTCAAATAATAATACTATTATTTAAAACTTGAGGTAATCGACTTTTTTAAGCAAAAGCTTATTTATATACATTCGGGTATAGAAAGTACAATTTACATACATACAGCCATCACAGTTTATGTGAAATGGAGTGGATTTGACAAACTAGCATTATATAGCTTTATATGAGCTTCCGAATAGTTTTATAACTATATTTGGAGATGATCTTAATATCATAAATATTGTTAAGTGCATATATTTTTTATTAATATTCTTCTACTTTGAAAACAGTAATATATATGAGGTGCTAACTCAAGGAAAATTTCGCAACAATTTAAGTTAGCACTTTTTTTCACCGGATGTCACGAATCTTTCATTAATTCTCACCGCTTGAACTCGTTTCCTACTAGCAAAGAAAGTTGATAAATGCTTTATCGGTCAATTAACTCGTGATAGCGTAGTTACAGGTCTGTTTTATTTAATAAGTAAATTGTCTGTCAGTCTTCATATTATTATTGAGGCCAAGAGGCATGCGACTGTAAACGCGATGGTTGTGGGTTCGATTTTACTCGGAGAAATGAAATATTTAATATTTCCATTTCCTCGTTCTCGTAACAATGCAAAGTGCAGCGTTGAGTTCCACAACTCAACACACAAAGCCTTGAGAATTCGGCGGAAAGTGGTTTTAATAGTGGTTTATGCGTTTTAATAGGAACGGTGTCTTGTCATTATGTTTTCAACTTTTCTCTGCCTACCCTGCTGTGTGCGGGATAAACCGTGACATTATATCATCACTTTGTCATATTTTATACGTATGTATTACGTATATAAATATATATAAATAGCCATTATATTAGACACACCGATAGATACTGTGTATGCATGCAGGCACGCTAGCACGCAAGTTATAATTATAGATATGAAGTTTAATATTCCGTATAGCTTTTAATTCCCGACAATCTTTCTCTTCATGTCATTAATTTACAATTTGCTTGACAACTATTAATACATATTAAAAGTATAAAATAAATAAAAAATGGCAAATTAGAATATGATGTAACAAATAAACTTTTGGAGTTTGTCAAATTTACAAATTATTTAACATATCATAATACTATTAACGATTATTTTACTACGAACTATTGATAGAGTAAATATCTGTTGGTTCGTAAATTTGAAGAGTTAAATAAATGTTTACATTCACACGGTGTGCATTACCAGTCGTTACTCAAACGCTGAGACTTATTGTTTGAAGTTAAGAGTTGCTTCATTTGCGCTTTTCAAGTTCACAACTGTCGAACAGAAAACAATAATTTCATAGACATCTTTGAGACATATAACGTAGTTGAGTCTTTATGGAACCCGGTGACTGGACCCGGAGATCAGTCACGTAGCGTAACCATTGGCCAGATCGTAAGATACCTCTTGGGTGTGGTTTTATAGCACGGTCAATCCACCGGCAGACGATCACTTTAATTCATCGCTTTGAAGTGAAACATAAATAGTTAAACGGGCAAGATCGTGTGCGGCGGGCATCCAATGGGATGGACTTGAAATTATCTCAAAGTTTTTATGGTCTGCATCGGAATCTGGATGTTTTTTCCCATTGCGGGCCGCTCGGACGCCCAAACAGGTTTTTAGATAGCGCTCAGTAATGCATCAAGCTGGAACTTTTTATAAAGGCGGCCTGTTTAAGGAGTGCGATGTAATGAGATTTCCGAATGATCATTTTGTTTCTTGTAAATTAATATAATTATAATGTAAAGACGTTGCTGAGTGTTACCCTACAGTTAAAGTTTTAGTTTTTATTGTATACTATTACAATAATATAGTTATATGCTTTTAGGTATAATTCAGTAAAATTTTACGTAGATTTTTTAAATATTACACTACATTCAGGACATAGTGAAATTAAATTTCATTCTATCTATGTAATTCTATTTATGATTTTTGTTTAGTTTATGGAAATGATTTATTTTTCAAGGAAATATTAAATACATTATTAATACTATGTAGTTATCCTAATATTTTAAGAATCAAATGTAGGAAATCCGATTTTTAAAAAAAATGTTTTGATGATATATAATAAATATGAAGTACTTACGAACTGTCACTTTCTTGGGATCATACTTCTCGACGATGTTATGTATACTTTCGATCTTCGTCCGTGCAACTTTCGACCTCTCAGTTATACCTTCAAGCTGGGAGGTTAGCTCACTGAAAATATCTTCAGCCAGGAGAACTAAGGAGGCGAGCTGACGTAGTGCATTACTTAGTGTACAGTTGGTGACCGCTTGGAGTTCCTCATCCGTGACCCTCGCCTTTCCGTTTTCATCTCGCAAACTTGTTCGTGAAAGAAACTTCGGTTCCACCACACGTTGGACGAAAGGCATTTCAAATGAAGTTTGCAAACACGAGTAACCTATTCATCCATTCCCGCGCGGCAAATTAAGCGTAATTCCGCCATCCATTCAACACACAACACAAAAAATGTCAGGTAACTGCCACTTTGAATCAACCGACATTGTAATCAGCAAACTTTCACAATTTATAAATTCATATAATGATTAAAATTCAGTTTTAAAACATATTACTAATAAAAATACATATTTCTTTCATATAGTCGCAACACTAAAGTTTGTTAAAAAGTTTTTATATCGACGAAATCGCGCCATTTTACTTTATAGACTATCATCATCAACCTGCGACCGTGTCTACCGGTCGAATGAAATTTATACATGAATGAAGTCGAGGCTTAATGTTGCCACATTCTTGAGATAGCGCCAGTGAACTTGTGACAACTGTAATTTTTACATGTTGAAAATAATACAAATAAAATAAAAGTATAGATAAAGTTTTAATGTCATTTTGACTAAATTATTTATTATAATAAATTATTATCTAAAAAAAAATTTAAGTAATACTATTTTTGTATATGGTAGCAAGTAACACTGTATAATTCGCAACGCCATCTAGTTTTCAATACGTACACTAAGGATAAACAGTAAAGCTTTGATGTGCTGTCCATGCCAGGAAAAGTTATAATAACGTATTGATAGATGGCACAGTTTTTTAAAAGTAAAAAGCTTCATTGAATGTTAATTCAAGATGAGCCATTAATATTAATTTTGACAATATTATGTACAATTTATTTATTCACTACTCCTTATGGTTAGTTAGTCGTCGTTTATCGATTTTTAATATTGAGTAAAGGCAGAAAAAATTGTCTAGAAAGGCAAAATTTTGTTAAGTAAAATTAGTGCTAAACGAAAATGATCATATAATGAGTTTTAGTCGCAATTTATGCAAAATGGATTAAGGAATACATAAACTGCAGGATCAATTATTTATTTTCCATTTGAAGCTTCTTTAGGAGAATTTGTAAGCTTGTGAAGTCATTAACAACATTATAGTATTAAAAAAATATTATAATCAGGGAGGATGTTACATGTAGAATAGTTGACACCATGGTTTCTTCGCAAAATTTTAGCTTTAATAGAATTTATGGTAATTAGTTTTCGGTATTAAATTACATGATTTTTCAGTGAACACGACATCATTTGGAAGAGAATGTTTTTTCCATACATAAAATATAAATAATAGTTGCCAGCTCTCAATCATGGGTTGCCAGGTGTAACGAACGGGTTTATTGTAAATTATTTGTAATTACCTTTTATTAAAGTGAATTATTTTATATCAAGCTTATTCTTATTATAAATGTGAACGCACTGGTTGTGGGTTTGATTCCCACTTGAGGAAATTAAGTGTTATGTATTAATATTTTTATTTCTCCGCTCTAGTAAGTCTGGTAGTTCGAAAGTTCAGCGGAAAGCAAGGAATGGAGTGTCTTAACACAAGGTTCCTCTACCTATCATGCTATATACAGGGTGGAAGCATCAGCGATTCTTTTACGGAAACAGCATATATGTAAAAATAATTCAAACCAGTACTTAAAGAAATTAATCAAGATACCTCAACAGTTTAAACATAGGATATGCCGGTCTGTATAAAAAATATACATTTGTATTTACGAAGAATAAACTCATGAATGCTTAACTTTTGTAAAATGTAATAAGAAAACTTATAGCCCAAAAAATAATACATTTTATTTTATAACAAAGCGTTTTCACACAAATCTTTTACTATATTATGATAGTAATATAAATGATGTATGATGATTATGATAGTAAATGATTTTTTTACTATATATACTATATTATGATAGTAGATGACGTCCATACATCATCTCTAGCATTTAACAACTATTTGCAATAAACATTTCAAATATCGATATATAAATAATATATATTACTTAACTGTAGTTTATTTTCTTATTTGTCTAACAATATACTTGCAGCTGGGTTTCTTTCGTTACTTGTTTTAAAAGTCGGTCATCATCAAAAACGCTAGAGTAGATAAGATACATAAACTAGTAAATAAGATATAAGACTTTTACTATGCTATAGATTCAAGTCGCAACTGCTGCAAGCATTATTACTATATATAAACTATTACCAATTATGGATGATTGAGTAGGTAAGTACATATTATAGAATAGTTGAATACACAGAAGTTACGAGTACATATAATTTTATAAAACACGACTATAACTATAATCTAGCAAATTAAAAAATGCTACGACATTGTTTGTTGAATATTTATTACAAGTTATAAATCATTACTTTGCGTAAGAACGTTACATAATGTATTATATAATATATAAAATATGTGTCTACCAATGTATACATTTTAGTCTACAAGAGTCTGGTATGTCTATGTTGTTTACTGTATAAATATGTATATATTGTAATTTTTTTATCATTCTATGTCTACTTTAAAATGATTATATAAAGCAATAATCCCTACTTAAAAAAACCTGTCATAGGTCCGCTATATTTTATCTACACAATACGTTTTGCCTAAATATAGATACATGAATATATTTTAGAAAAATAAACGCATCCAAAGAATTCACATATTTATCGATAATTATTATAAGTGAGTTTTTCTTATGGTATAAAAACTAAGATGGAAATGAATAACAATAGCAACGGCCGTCGTAATTTTTATATATATATATATTCAGTTAACAAAAAAAATTGCTAAATTATAATTTAAATACTTCACATCTGAGATTTGCAATACTAGTCTGACCACAGATTGTCTACATACCATTAGTCGCTAATGTGACCATAACGACTTAATAGCAGATGACAAGATAATTGAAAAAAGATTACCGTTATTAGACGTAACTATAAATTAAAATATATATAAAAATATAATTTATGACAACAGACAAAGTTTTATAAATGATGGTCTAATTTACTATATTACAATAATAAATATTAATATAGATATTATTATCGTTAATTCAAGTGCACCAGCTTTAAGAGAGCTGAAAGCGATAACAATCATTTTGAAGATTTAGATTATAATCGGAAAACTATTATATTATTGATAACGGCATTAGTTTTATTAAAATAAAAAAAATTAAAAATTTTAATTATCTGGATGTACCTACCGTATAACCATTATGCCTATTTTGTAACATTGTTTGTAGCATCAATTTTTCTTAACTAATGGCAGTAACATGGCTTACTAAATATTAATATCAAACTGTTGATAATTTTACATTAAATTTATTATTAAATAACCGCCATTTTGTATAACTCTTAAACTATCCTGTACTACAGCTTAAATCAGGAATAAATAATTATTTATTTATTTGCGCTTTAAATATAGAACTAGAAATTTGTGAATGCAGGAATATTATAAATTCCAGACTATTTATGTTTGTAGATATTTTATTATATTATATTATCCATATTATGGAATACGTTTAGTAACTTATACAAGTAGCCTCACTATATGCTTTCATATTTTAATGTATATTAAATATCTCGATAGCTAAAATTCCTCTAAACATGGATATTTTTTTTTATAATTTTACTTTTTTTTTTTTGTAATTTGGCAAGATACACATGCCTATTTTAAAACTAGACTGTTTTAAATCAATCAATATAAATATATTATCAAAAATGGAACACTAAAAGAATGATAAAAAAAGCTTAATTCGAGAAATAATGTGTTCGAGGGTCTAGGTAAAGTATCGAAAGTGAAACAGCAAATTTCTTTTAATGCTTTTTTGAAATACTTATAATGTTATTTTTCAAATACATACATATGTAAAATACGCAAAAATAACAAATCTTTTGAAATTTTGAAAATAAATAAAAATTAACTAACGGGAACTGAATTGTCGTACAGCGTGGAGTCAAAATGTTTATTATGAAAATATGCCTTAATGCTGCCATTACCATATATCAAGCTATAATATATTATACAACTATTTATATCAGTTGATGTTTTTTAAATAAATTAACATGATCTTATTTCATACAAATAAAAAAATTAAGTATTAAAGATAAAGATACTTGAATCTGCGTTAAAGAAGCGTCTTAAAATACTAACATGTAAGTATATAAGTATATGTTTATTAATAATCTAATATAAGATATGTTTTTATTTCACATGAAAATTCAATTAACTTTCAAGTTGTATTTTTAAATTTTAACATTGGCTCCTGTATCTCTCTTTTCATTATGAATATTTGAGTTATAATATAAATTTTATACCTACACTACAAGTATACAGATATTTTAAAGTTTAAAATTAAACTTGACTGTAGATACAATTGTAGAATCTCAAGGTAAAATATAATAGTAATAATACTTTATTTTTTCATGTTCTGAAAATGACAGTAATAAGATAGCATTTTGTATGGGACTATACCGCACATATAAAGCATTAGCGCCACTACATGTTCCTATGTAACACATTCTACACTAACAACAAGACATACATACATATATCCGTTATATGGATGGTATTATTACAATGGACTATTATTGATAACTATAATAATTAAGAAAATTGAAAAAATATTTTCAATACGCCTTTTTCAATATGTACTTATAATATTATATTCAATAAATTTGCTCCAGTCGGATATGTTTCGAAGTATTCTCAAATGATGGACTCGGGATATTGGAAATGGCATACAAGAGAAAGGAAAATTCAGGACGAGTACTTATATTCTAGAATATTTTATAGTGACACGTGATCACAACTTAAGTACTACATAATGTCCAATTACAAATAAGCGCAAAATAAACGAGTACTCGTCACTACACGACGCTAGCAAAACAAGCTTTCCGATTCACTTTTCCATATCCCACGTCGTCTCATATCTTCAGCTTGAGGAGTATGTTGGTATATCTTAGATTATTAATATAATTATAACGTTAGAAAGTAGCTATGTCATACATATTCTTCAAAATATGTGACCGTAGCTAATAATGTGATGTTTTTATGTAAGTGTTATATTTTTTTATTATAAAATTTCCAGAAAAAATATGACTGAAATACTGTATTAAAGATAAAAGGGATTTATTGTGGTAAGATGGTGACACAATTTTTATAATCTTCGTAAACATTAGATTCTTTGAAACCTGGTTATCTCTGTATACATATTTTTTGAGATAAAATTAATTAATTTCAGCATCTACGATATTATATTATAAATATATTAGAATTCATTTCACTCGTTTAATTTCCATGTTATTTGTTCGACAATTTGTCTATATATAACAATAACAGCAAAAGAAACAAGTGGAGATACTTGACACGAGTTCTTCCTGAAGCTGGGATGACTAACAAGCTATAATCCATGCAATACCAATTCACATCTCCAAACATGCCATATGTTGTCTTGACTAGCGGCGTCTCGACCTGGTGCGGTCGGTGAAGGAGGCCCTCATCTATTTGCGCACCCCGCGCTACGGGTCGACCTCGTGGCACACCTCCATGTAGTCGGGGTCGTGCATGATGTCCTTTATCATGTCCTTCAGCATCGTGTATCGCGGAAACATTGGGTATATCTTAGAGCTTACGTAATCTGACTGAAATACAAAAAAAAAACTTATTATTTTACTATAAATGATTTTTAACTTTATATTTCTTAAATTAGAATTATATATCTTGTTAAGCATGTGCAAATATATTTGTTGACAGTAATGTATTAGTCAATATAATCGTGTCCATTATAGAATAGATCTGCACATTCAAGACATTATGCAAATGCTAGTTAGTCACGACAGCTACATTAACATACAAAAAGTATGAGTTCATGCATTCTGTGATTTAATAGGTCTAAAGAAACAAAATTAAATAATTATTAAAATACCTATATATCTATAATTAGATAATCTATAATTATACATATAATCTATAATTAGATACAATAGTTTAGTTATATTTATATTATTTAGCTTCACGCTGTATCCAACACAAATCAGGGTAAAGTGAACCTAGAGTTAAGACATTTGATCTGTCGACCACCGCGCTTTGCCTCAACACCAGAGTGATAAAGATAATAAACATTTCATTTTTTCGAGTGGGGATCGAACCTACAACCTATCGCGCTTACAGTCACGTATCCCCTACGACACGATTGGCCTCTATATATGTACTTATATTGATATAATTATATTAATTTAGTAATTGTAGAAAAATATTTAATAAATTTCAGTTATTTACTATAATAATAATGAATCTTACCTTTAGTTCCCTGATAAGATTTCTTAAGCCTGTGTATTTTTTCAGCAGACGATATAAATCATTAGTCATTTGCGTATTTTCTGTTTCTATCTGAGATGTTGTCATGTCTAAAAACCAAGACGCAGAATATAAAAATATAATATTAGTATACACAAAAAGTAGTTGAATAGTAGCTTTTAAATCGCTTAGAGAGAATAAACAAACATGAGCACTGTCTATTAATATATACCTGATATTCAATAATTTTTCAAGAAATTATATTTTTATCAAAGAATTTTGTGGACAAGTCGTTATAATTTTAATAATTTGATTTTTTTAAAAGCTAGATTTAAGAAAAGTTAGATATACATTTGTTGTCACTTCTTTCACACAAATAAATAATCCAATTGATTAACTTGCACGATAAAGAAAAAAAAACTTCACGCTGTATCCCGCGTACAGTAGGGTAGACAGAAGGAACCTCATGTTAAGACACTCCGTTCCCCACTTTCTGCCGAATTCTGGAGGCACCTCGTTTTGATTGGCAGACTCAACGCCGCACTTTGCCTCGATACCACATATTCAAAGATAATTAATTATATAATAATATATTAAACTTTAAGTATAATCTTTAAATGATTATATCTTTGTATGAAAATAATAAATAAAATATTTCAAAGTTCAAAACCCATTGGAGTGCATTCGATCGTTTCGTAATCCTTGATACCATAGCACTCAAGATACATATGTAATGGACAGCCATATAAAGTTACTGAGATCATAAGCTTAATACAACACACATGCAAAAATTAATGAGATGCATATTTATAATATGCATCCTGTATAACTTTCAGTATGCTTATAATTTTGCTAATGTTTTTTTTATTATATCTTTACATTTTATCACGCATATCGCAGGTTCGCAATAGAAAACTTAGTGTAAGACACTCCGTACACTGATAATTCGGAACGAGTTGTACGTTGCACACTCTCGTTGCATAGTCAGCCAGCTGTCTCTCTATGCCACGACGACGATGTTCAATTAAAATTTTTTACATATTTTTCTTCTTTTCAGCTTCACGCTGTATCCCGCACACAGCAGGGTAGGCCGAGGGAACCTCGGTGTTAAGACACTCCCCCACTCCCCACTTTCTGCCCAATTCTGGAGGCATTGCGTGTTGAGTGGCAGAACTCAACAAAGAAAAATGGAAATATAAACGTAAATAAATATTTCACATCCTCGAGTGGGATCGAACCCACAACCGTCGCGTTTACGGGCGGCACCCTTGTGCCACTGCGCCACGACGGCCTTAAGATAATACTATCATAATAAAAACTTAATATTGTGCATTAATTTAGTACATATCAAACTCTAGCTGAGACTAATAAATTCAGCATCAAAGGATATTAAAATGAACAAATCTAGAACAAGCTCGGAATTTTCAAGTCAATAACCATCTAAAAGCGTTGTTTGAGTCAGTGATATATTGAGATGAAGTTTAAATGAATTCCCGCAATACATTATGATTGACGTGGAATTTAAACGTTCAGCCAACAGATTTTTTAAAAGAGTTGTATACAGGGTGTATCCGAGCTACACATATACTTCTTTCTATATGAGACAAAGAATTAAGACAATTACCATTTAGTCGTTCTATCCGCTCCCTTCGGTCAGCAGCTTCTTCAGCTAGTTTAGATGATGTTTTTACACCTTCTCCTGATTTTTGAGTTTTCTCCATGATGGCACAAGCTCTCAATACAAAAGCAGGTACAGTCTCAGCTTTCTCCTGTTTTGGAATTTCAACAAGAGACCAATATTGCGTTTCAAGGCGGATTACATCCTGAAAATTTTTAAAGTAATTATAAACATATTATAATGTTCTTGTTAGGGTTCCGTACCCTTTAAGGAAAAAAAGAACGATTTTGGCAGCTTGGCAGCTAGCAATATTCACAAATAATATCGTCAAAAAAAGCATTTTTTTTAATTAATTTAACATATTTATCGTTAAAATAGTAAATTAACAGTGTAAATGTTGAAACACCAACAGCATAGCTATGACAATTGCTTTATCACATCTTAAAAACAAACTTTAAGTTCAACAGTTTCCAATTGTAAGATCGGAATCTGTTACGGCTGCGGGGGGAGCTGTAAAAGAACGACTATTACTGAAGTGCAATCGGGGCTCAAAGTGGATAAGTTTGCACTGGAACCATTCCAGCTGCGGCCGATAACTGCTATCTTGCTTTTGTAACTACAACAGTTAGCGTTGGATTATCTACACTTTATGAACTTTTAAATATTCTGTTTTCTTTATGGTATATACAGTTATGTTATGATCTTACAGTTGCCAACTATTTGTAGTCTCTATGTTAGATTTTTAACGAAATAATTTTGTATTGTCTGTGTATTTGTCGGTGCTGTGAAACTATTTACTAAGTAATATATATATAATACATATTTTTGAGGCTAGTCGTGGCGCAGGGGCCCAAAGTGTGACTGTAAGCGCGACGGGATGTGGATTTGATTCCCACTCGAGAAAATGATTAAAATTTTTATTTATCTCTGGTGTCGAGGTAAAACGCGGCGTTGAGTTCCACTGGCACTCGCCCTTCAACACGTAATGCCTCGACAATTCTGCGAAAAGTGGAGAGTCTGCCAACTCTGCCACATGCGGAGTACATAGTGAAGCTTACCACCCTACCGGTACAAATTTCAGAATTGTACGAAAATACAACTTATAAGAGTTGACAAAGTTAATTCCAATTCGAATTGCAAATTCATTCATAATATTACGTTTGTACGCAACTATTTAATCACAACCTCGTTGACATAGAATCATTAAGATAAATAATAATATAACACGGTTTCATAACACACAGCCTGTACGTTCATTTAGTTTATACATATTCAGCTTCAATAACTCAGAAGAAGACTGGCCTCAATTAAATGAAAACAGACTCATTCATAGAGGTGCACCGTTGCCAACGTTCGTTTACAAAGCGGTTTTTGTTTTACATGAAATGTATATTATATTTTTTGCTGCTTATAAATATATTCTATTAAATTAAATCAAACCAGCTTTACACTGTATCCCTAGACTGTAGAGGAAACCCAGTGTTAAAACACTCCGTTTCTCATTTTCAGCTAAATTCTAGAGGCATGTCGTGTTGAGTGGCCGAATTTAATTGTCTAAACAACAGAGCGAAGAAATGAAAATATAAACTTAAATAATTATTTCATTTTCTCAAGTGGGAATCGAACCCACAACCACTTGCGTTTACAGTATACTTTTTAACTAAATATATTCTATAATCTAATATATATAAATATAGACTGTGATATCCTGTTCTCGTCGATAGTAAAATAAAGCCCCAAGAAAATTCTTTAATGTAAAATATAGCTATTGTCTTGTCAATAAAGCTTGATTTATGTTTAAGTAGATCCAATGTTAGAGCGTAGTAAAATAGAAGTTATTTAAAGAATCTCGAGACCTTATATATATTATAAATTATTCATTTTAATAGTTTCTAAAGGTGCATACATATATATCCTTACGAATATGTAGTTATTTTTAAATTTATGTTATTTACCATTACGATTAAAATAAACAAAGATTCCTTTTTTATAAGACATGTCTTATAAAAAATACTGTTTTTTTTGTAGTTGTAACTTGTAACAATAAAAGTATTTCTTCCGAGTGTACTATTTAATAAACTTCAGAAGCAAATGATGCAGCCTCGTCTGCGGATAGAATAACTTTTCTATTCCTTGGGGAAATTACTCTTTGCCTCTAAAAATTTTGCCTATTTTTGCAAAAAGCAACATTAAGAATTCTTAATATTAGTAAATAAATTTAAGAAATTTACTCATATAACTAGTTCCCTATTCTCCGCAGTTCATTTCTGGAGGCATTGCGTGTTTAAACACGGCAAAACTACGCCACGCTATGCAATGAATTTTTTTAATGAAATATTTCATTTCCTCGAGTAGGGATCGAATCCACATCCTCTCACTTTCACAGTCACACGCTTAGGCCCTTGCGCCACAACTGGTCTTTGATTTAATTAATAAAATAAATTAAGAATTAGAAATAAATATATAATTTAGTAATAAATAATTTTTTTGATTAAAGCTAAAAAATAATTTTTCATTGTATTTTTTGCAATTGAAAACTATAAAAGCAAAATAAGTTAAATCATATATACCCGTAGATGGCAAACCATATTTATAGAGAACTGTTATTAAAATACGCTACGTTTCAGGCGTAGGCAGTAAAGTATATTTATAAAACAAAGTTAAGAGTTACAGGATATTTCAAAATAGATGAATATACGTGAAAACAACGATGATTTTTTAAGGTTTTTTAAAGCTCTGAAAAGGTTCTCATTAGAAGAGATAATTACAATTTCCTTTGTTAGAAAGCACAATCAAAGGGCGGAGGCAATCAATTACCAACAAGTAAGGAAACATCTTTTACCGGGTGTCGGTAATAATTTTTTTTTTGATTAAAAGTGCTCTTTGAGATGTTTGTGCACATAAACGTAATGCTGTTAAAATAAAATAATTTAAATATATAATATTCTTAAGAATGAAAGAAGACCGAAATAATATTACAGTAAATTTTTATTATTGTATTGTTTTTGTGTTTATATACATAGAGACGGTATCTAATTACAGTAGAAACTCAATTATCCGGCCCTCAGTTATACGGTTTTGCGATTATCCGGACCACCTACCCCGTTAATTATTTAATACAACTTACTACAATGAAACCTAATAAAATTTGTATTTAAATGTCTTAAAAAATGTTGATTTTCGTTGATTTTAATAGACACATAACAATTTTGTACTACATGTACACAAAACCAGCTTTCTTTTATAAATCCGATGATCCGAATGTCTAACGACAATAATTAGTCCGGTTAATCGAGTTCCTATTGTATATTTTATTGCATTCATGAGATAGATTAATTACAAATATATTTAATGGAGCTATTGACCTATTTAGGTTATCAAGTTATAAATTCTTAAATATACCCCTTATAATGGTTTTTTTTTTCAAATGTTCACAGATTTTGTGCGAATTTATACTGCGAACTGTACAATTTATATTAATATAATATTTTATAACAGATGATAACTTTATTTTTCTCATTTATATCGGTAATTGATATAAGATCAATATGTACTTTTGCTTTATTATTTTAATAACGTAGCTATAATTATAACCCTTGACCATCGATCGTATAGTGGTAAAACCAAATGGAAGAGTTTGAGAACTCATCGAAGTTTTAATTGAAAACAATTCCATCAAATGATTTCTAAGCACGCAGTGATTAAACGAGAAATTGCTGTAAATGTGCACGTTAATATGATTTCGTTAGTTATATTAAGGATTTCTGTGTCGTTCT
The DNA here is from genome assembly GCA_037355905.1 of Heliconius aoede. Lineage (NCBI taxonomy): Eukaryota > Metazoa > Arthropoda > Insecta > Lepidoptera > Nymphalidae > Heliconius > Heliconius aoede. The sequence goes on along the minus strand of JBAIZZ010000082.1, from coordinate 487,453 downwards.
ATATAATTTAATTTATAATTTGACAAGTATTGTATACATTTATTCAATATTAATTACTTTGATGGCGGAATTAATTATATAGTAAATTTATATAGTAAATTTTACAATACAATTTTACTCTAATGTAATTTTTGTTTTAGTAGATTTTTTTTCACGTGCACATTTTTATTAAAATAAAAGGTATTAAATATTGGGGCCATTGTGGCGAAGGTCGACAGTATTGGACCGTTATTGCGATAGTTGGGGGTTCAACTTCCACTGATTTACAGAGTTATATTAAATTGCTTGTGCTTCTCCGCTACGGCATGACAAAGCGTGGTGTTGCTGTTTTTACGCTAAGCTTTTCTTTCACGGTTCAATGTCAACGGGTGATAAATGGAAACAGATGAAGTTCATAAAGTCTGCACAAACGAAGTTGTGGGTGCCAACTAGTTTCTAAAGCGGCGGATGTAGTGGAAAGTTAAGACCAATTATTTTGAAATTGCGTAAATATTGATGTGTGGCTTCATCAGTAAAGTACATATTGTTATACTAAACTTTGACACAGACTAAATATTTGTTAGAATAGTTAGATTTACAAACGACAATATTCAACTAGCGAAATGTTATTCACTATTGTGAATACGGCGGTTATCTGAATATGATGGCGTTGTTTAACAAATCTGATTATATCTGTAATTGTACCACACATGGTGCGCCGTAATTGTACCACAAATGGTAATTTGTGGTACCATTCAACCTGTTGGGAATGGATTGTGCTTAAATCTTAGAAAGTACAGTGTTTTTAAAGTAACCCATTAAAACCCATAAAAAGAATCTTTTAGAATAATAGAAAAAAATTAGATACAATTTATTTTTAATTTTTCATACATCTATTGAAATTTTTTGATGTATATAAGTATCCTACATACTTATATACATAAAAAAATTTCATTCATATAGTTTATATTTTAATACTTGAGTTTTAAAATATAAATAGCTTTTTTAAACGCACTACATATTTATTATAATATAATATATGTATAAGAATACTTTAGTTTATCATTACAAAAATATATATTATTATTGATGTCTGAACTGAGCTTTTTATCAAGTAATTCGACACTAGAAAGGGAAATAAAATTCAAAGGTTACTTCTGATTAACCTAGTTAGTTATGAAATTTCTTCTAATCTATAGGTAATACTAGTTTAAGAACAATTCTACTACTAAGAACTAAAATAAAATTTAGTATTAAAACCGCCAGTTTAAGTGAGGTATTGGAGGAGCTTAGCTTGATTTTTAGAAAAAGCTCGAGATCTCCGATTTTTGTACGGTGCTCGGTGGGCGAGCCTGACTCGCGCTTGTCCTGTTTTTTATTATTGTAGTTATTCCCTCGGTATTCAACGGAAGGTGAGAAACTTTATAGAAATTATGTAGAACAGAAAAATCTATTTCAGATTCTGTTAAATAAATATTTAATAAGTTTTCCCTTTTATATTTATTTTAGTAAAAGGTCTTTTGAATTTTGACCTCGAGCGAGGATTTGCGGCTCAACAAGTTTGACATCGTACGATGTAAGCGAAGAATGAATTGAAATATTTCTCTGTCCCTAATAGTAATTAAATTAAATCCGTTAGAGTAGATTGGTTTAAATTAGAAAATCCAAATAAAATTGATGGCAGCTGTTGGACAGTTTTGAAAAATACTTTAGTTTTTAATTTTTTTTAGATAATTAACTTAAAAACGATACTGATTATGTTTCTTAGACTTTTAGTGTCTATTGTGTAAATTATTAACAATAGTAATAATCTAAATATACTCGTACTTTATCGAGATAATATAACAACGACAATCTATCATCAATTTGATATGCCTTCGAGACTTAAATCGAGTAAGTAATAAGATCCTTAATACGTATGTATATATATATGAATGATACTAGCGGACTCGCGCGGCATTGCCTGCTTACTATACTAATACTATAATATTTATTAAACAAATTTATTAAAATATTTTCAGTTTTCAATAGGATTAGTAAGAAAATATAAGCCTAAATAATCAAAATTAGCCGAAACAGAATAAGTAGAGAAAAATCTTATTAGAAAAAAAGACTTGAGTAATTAAAATGAACAAACAAAAAAGTAAAAGCAACTAAAAGAAGAAATGAAAATATTAATAAATAATAATTCATTCCCTCGAGTGGGAACCGAACCAACAACTGACGCGTTACAGTCACACACATGTGCATCTTTGTCCCACGACGGGGCGTACTTTTATATTATTATTTATAAAATATTTGCCACATTAAATATGAAATATATTTATAGTTTTCAATTTAGTAATAGCTGTTCAATACAATTTTATGTTTATTATATATATATATAGCTTTCATTTAACATTCGAGACGCACAAATACACTCGCAGTAGCAAGCGGGAATTTTGCGAGGCTGTCCCACACAAAACTCAGCAAAACGTGACCTGTATGACATAGAAGTGAAATTGGTTTAACAACGTCCTTGGGGACGGTTTACTTACTTTTTATCGGTTTATTTAATTTTTAGAGGCCAATCGTGGCGCAGGGGGTCAAAGTGTGACTGTAAAACCGACTGGTTGTGGGTTCAATCCTTCGATTCTTTTTTAACATATATACTGTTTCCGTAAAAGGATCGCTGATACTTGCACCCTGTATATTTATCAAATTATTTCTAGCAGAAGAAGAAATATATATTTCTAGAAAGAAGTAAAATATATCACTTCTAATATTGTATAACATGATTGTTATTTATTACTTAATTAAATTAAACGGTTAGTTGTTGCCTTTTAATAAATTTAAAAAAGAAAATATAACCATAAATCTACATATGGATCTAGCGAATTTGCGTGACAATACATTTGATTTATTTGCGTAGCAATTAAGCAAAACAGCACACTGGCAACGTTTTTGATGACGAATAAGCTTTTATATATTAGAACATGAAATAATATATTAGAGTAATTTTTAGTTAGAAATTAGAATATATATTATAAACTATATTACTATGTTATGCACGTATTAAATGTAGTCTACACATTTTTCAATGTAGAATTTACTTTAAGTAACAGTGTCATAATTAATATTTAAATTGATGTGCAAATAGTGTCGAACCTAACGACAATCAGGCCTAATAATAATAATAATATGTTAATATGTCATTAAGCATACACATACACATAATAATAGCTTTAAGTTTCGCCGGAACGTTTCCAGCGATAGAGCTTTTACTTCGTTCATTCAGGGCTTCATTAATATTTTATGACTTCGGCACTGTTCCCTTGACTGAATGTAATTACGTTTGTGTTGCTTTTTAGTAAGCATTTCAAAAGGTTGCCTCGGTAGTTGTTGAAGAGTCCAAATACACAAATTCAGTTGTTATAACGTATTTGCTTACAATTATAATATAACTAAAAATGTGAAGCGGAATATATTATTTTATTATCATTTTATTAGCGTGCGACAAAATAAGTAAATCTCATGACAATTATCTACCTATATACTTTTATTATACAAGAGAATAAATTTAGCATTTGTAAATATAAATATAAAAATACATTTAAAAATATAAAAGCACACTTTCGAGGGTAGGACAGGGTCGAAGCCATCGGTGGCTAGGGCTCTAGAGAGAGGAACCTCTCTGGAGCCCTAACCACCGATCCTCATAATACGCGCCGTCTCAAGTAAAACTGCATTCTGCATCCGGTTTTTGATCCAACAGCTAAGCGATAACCTCTTAAGATGTTTGTCGAGGCTTTTCGCTATTTAACCGTTAACTGAAGTCACTATCCGCACATTGATAGTCGCATTGACATCCCACATGGCGATAATCTTATGGACCAGGTCCAAATATTTAATTATTATCATTAACTACCTTATAATGAGGACATCAAATAAGCATTTGAGATTTTTTAAAATAAAAAAGATACGAAAGTATATGTAAGCTTACTCGAGGCCTACGTATTTAAATTAGTTCATCAAAGTAAATTGAACCAAACTTTCGAGTCAAATCAGAAATCACGTTCTCTCTAATTAAAGGTCTAAGATATTAACAAGTACAATTAAAAGCTCTCGGTGGATATAAAGGGATTTTAGTATTCGTACTTAGAAATATACATACATACTAATTAAATTTATATGATAAGAAAATGACATATAACGTCGATAAGACATTGAAGAATTGTATTTATAATTATAGTAAATATAAGCTTATATTACCACTGTAAAATTGTTTTTTTTCACATCTAATTTTAGAAGGTTGTATGTTTCGTATGCTTAAAGCTTTATTCATGTTTTGTTCAACTAAAATAAATATTCAATAGATGTAAACACACAACCGACATTTAGTTAACTAACAAATAAACTAAATCAAGTGGCAGCCATATATATATATTTATTTATAGAAGTTACACTACGTATCTGATTGCACGTACTAAATAGTTGATCGAGGTAGAATGCACGATCTACATTAATGTGTGTTCACGATATTCGCATATCCTCATCTCGTTGAATCACATTTCAGTTACGGAAGTTTTCATTATCGAATTCTCGTGATCGGTTAATAACCATTTGTGGCTTGTATTTAAAACAGTTTTTATTAAATCCCATGTAATTTTATTTAACTCTGTTTTGTACTTTATAATTAAAATAAATGTCAATTAAATATAAAAATATAAGCACATTGAACATGGAACAATTAACGAATTAAACTTACATGTAGGTTACGGACGAAAACCAATTATGTTGGTACTCGGAATATGTTTTGATCATATATATTTTTTAATTTATTTTCAAATTAAATTTATATATACATATATAAATTTATATTTTTTCTTCGCTCTGGTATCGAGGCAAAGCAAAGCGTGGTAACAAGTAATGCCTCCTGAATTCAGCAGAAAGTAGAGTACGGAGTGTGTTAACATAAGTAGAGTACGGAGTGTGTCAGCCGTGTGGTCCCGGCTTAGAATAGGATCACCCTGGTACTGTCGGTGTCGTAAGAGGCGACTAAAGTACGTGTGGTAGAGTCACGTCGCCAGTAATGGCAACACGCATGGGCAGACTCGGCCGGATTTAATACCACCCCCGGCATTTAAAACCGGCGTGAAGTAGTGGCCCTTGCCACTGCGTTTCGCATTAGGTAATGCCGGGCCCCGGTGCCCTTCATCTCCACCTTAAAGGCTGGCAACGCACCTGTGGCTCCACTGGTGTTGCATGGGGTCGTGGGCGGCGGTGATCACTTACCATCAGGTGACCCGAACGCTCGTTTGCCTTGTCCTCTCCCATAAAAAAAAAAAAACATTAGGTTCCTTCTGTCTACCCTGCTGTGCGCGAGATACAGGATGAATGAAGCAGTTAGGTACATATAAAGAATACTTATTACACCTATACTAAAAAACAAAAGATTTTTATTTCCATTATGATAATTACACGAACACCATAAAATACATATCTGACCTTGATCATAGCTTTAAGCATGGCGTAGCGGGTAAAAACGTTTCTCTCCGCCTTTGAGTCATTGTATCTCGTCATCAGGTTGACGAGAGCTTTCTTCGCTGTGTCGTAGTTTTCATCGAGACGTACACGAACCACTCGGAGGCGCTCGTTCGTCTCGATCACCTCCTCTTTAGTTTGCCCGCCTTGTAAACAAAAATATATATTTAATAAATATAGATTAATAATATTGGCGGTTAACGAGTTTTTATATGCACATACATCTATTATATATTATAAAAATTACGCGTTACGTTGTTTGTTCTCGATGGACTCCTAAGCTCTTCCATTCCATCTAACTTGAAAAATAGGACGGCTTTTAATAAGCTCAATTTATAATTACAATATTATTACAAATTATTAGTCACTCCAAACAGCTTCTAACGATTCTAGCCGGCTGGCGCTTTCTGTTAACTATATGAAAATAGGTAAAAATACATACATAGTAAGAAACCAAGTCCAGAGTAAGGTTCATATGTACAATAACATCCGTTATACAGTAGAGCAACTTTTGTGATGTCTAATGTGACGTCGTTAATATTTTTTTTCCGCTTACATTGCAAACGCAGGTTGAACTCTACAAGATGTCGCTACGTGGTTGTCTTTTTTTTTCAAACATTGGATTGAATATTCTTACGGGAAGTACGGAAATGTAACTTTAGTTTTTAATAATTTTCTCAATAGAAATCTTAATTGCTTTGCAAACATATATTATATATTAAAACACGAACGTAGTTCAGTTCAGTTAAAATATTTAATAAATATAATGTTTCATATAAGACCAGTTTTTATGAGTCCAGTCGTAGCGCAGGGGCACAAAGTGTGTTTGTAAACGAGAATGGTTGTCGGTTCGATCCCCACTCGACGAAATGAAATTTTATTTATAATTACTTCGCTTTGGTGTCAAGACAAAGCGTCGCGTTGAGTTCCGTCACTCAATGAATTCGGCGGTAAATGGGAAACGAAGTGTCTTAAAACTAGATTCCTTGTTACACGTGACGCTAAAAAATAAAATTTATTTTTTGTGAATGAGATTTATAAATGTTGTTTGATTAAACTTACTGGAAGTGCCCTCGTCTTTGACGTCTTGAACGATTCTTCGTACACTTTGTGTGAATTTTCCGACTAAATTGGTGCTGGCTGCAAAGAAACAGAACACTATTTAGAAACAAAAAAAAAAACTTTAAACGTCAAGTTGTTTTACAATTGCAGTTTTACAATTTTATATGCTTGTTTAAATGAATGCTAAGAAGTAGGTAGGTCTTATGTAGTTGCAAGAGTGCCGTTAGCTGACCAGCGTCCATGCTGCAAGTTTGCGACACGGATGTGCACTCAGACGCTTCACTAAGCTGCCCACTAACTTGAGTTAGTGAACGACGACCGAAAGCACATCTGCGGCTATTCTTTAGCACTTTGATCATTTTAAACCAAACTTTTATTAATAATATTGATGAACAAAATAATATTTTATAAGAACTGTTGGTATTCTTCAATTTAATAGCTATACAAAATAATAGCTGTATAAAATAATTTAGTTTACATTGCAATTATTTATTGCATCGTTTTGTAGCGAGGAAATTTTAATAAAATAAATTCGTGTAAGCTTAAAAATTAGTTTGAGGTAATATTGGAACTTTTTCGAAAAAGACTACAAGTTTATGAGTTGTAGTCTTTGCAGCATGTTTTTAATTAGCAATGTCTAAGTATGAGATGTAGTCAATGCATATTTTTTAAGTATAAAAATATGATTTTACAAGTTTTTTACAAGAACTAGTATTTGATCTCAATATAAATCGTTCATAACAAAAAAAAATATTTACAAACAGACGACAGTGAAAATTATAGATATGTTTATAGATTTAATAGAATTGGTTTATATATTTTTTGGTTAATTCTTTTTATTGATGAATAGTTTTTTCTTGCTCTGCTTTTGGTGATCATTTACATAAATATAAAGCTCAGCTTACACATAGCGACTCAATATTATTGCAGAAGGAGGAAAAGCTTCAAAGAAAAGAATAATAAATCGGTCAAAAACATAAAAATATTGTCTGTTAATCATAACGTTACTTTAATAGTTATTATAATATTAAAAATATGTTTTAAAACATAAAAAATATATTTTGCTAATTTCCCCATCTTTTCAAAAGGCCGTCAAAAGTATTATGTAAATATATCTTTTAAAAATCTATTTAGACTCAGAGGGAGAGCGAAGTCTGTTAAAAAATCATGTTTAATTTTATTTCCGTACATAGTGAAATACCTTATTTATATATTATGGTGTTTCATTATTCCCTTGTGACTTGTGACAGAATAATTCGAATTCCGAAAGATAAACTCTGTAATATTTTAACGTCCAAAGTGTAATTATAGCTTTTATGGGAAGTTATTTACGCTTCAAATGATGTCGTTGAGCTTGAGTGTGCCGTTATAGGTTTATTGTTTTCTCGAGGACGAAATAAACAGTAACATTCTCGTCAAGCTTTTCTCTTAACCTCATTTCAACAGATGGTGTTAAAATTTATATAATTTGTTGGAAATATATATATTTGGGCCGAAAATTTAACAAAATTATAATAAAAAAAGGTTTTCGGTACGTACGATTTTTTTGCCTTTTTAGAAGAAGTATTTTTTTAGTTTACATAATTGTAAACTATTTCCACAAGACTTTGACTGTTTTTGAAATAAAAAGTATTATGTATTAATAATTTGTGTAATACTGGTTCAGTAGATTTTGTGAATTAATATATTTTTTTAATTTGTCATCACAGGCCAGTCGTAGCGCAGTGAGTGAGTGAGTGAGTGCGCTCTCCACTCGAGGAAAATAATTATTTATTTAAATTTATATTTTCATTTCTTCGTTCTGATGTCGAGGCAAAGAGCTGCGTTGAGTTCCACCACTTAATACGCAATGCCTCCAGAATTCAGCGGAAAGTGGGAAACGGAGTGTCGTAACACTAGGTTCCCTCTTCCTACCCTGTTGTGTGCAATGGTACCTGTAAACCTAATTAAAATTTAAAAAAATCAAAATACACCGTTTCAGTAAATTACTTTTAAGTGTCAGGTAATAATCCTGTCACAAAATGAGTGAAGGCTGCTTACAAAATTGGATAAAATAAGCTGTATTTTACCGTTATTAAATTATAAACTTATTACATTTTCAATGACAAAAATTAAACGAATATTACCAGACGGTACCACCAAACCGCGCTTTGTCTAGACACCTCAATAAATATATATTATAATTTCCTCAAATATGAATCGAATCCATGACCTGTCGCCTTTACAGTCACACTTTGTACCCTTGCACCAAGACTGGCCTCAATCTTTAATTATTTTCAATGAGAATTTTTTAAAATACAATTTATTTTAACGAGAAACCAAAGAAATCTTAAAATCAGAGCAATTCACATCAACAAAACAATCAACACTTAGAGTAATTCTGCAACAGTTTCACCAAGCTGTACATGTATGTACTCGTCGTTAAAAAGGAAAAAAAACACATTGGATTGTTATTGTTTAACGAACTGTGTTAATTAAAGTGACCCTCCAGCCTATTGTATCCTCCTGGTTGTAATGGAAATGAAGTAAATGCCATTTCATCGGATTTTCGATAATTTGATTATTAAACATGTATGGTTATAATTCAAGCAACGGATTAATCGGTTGCTTAAATTTAACAATTTTGCATTTTCAGTTTTTAATTTTTTTAATATACATACTTTAAAATCATCAGATATTAAACAATATATCTGAGCTTAATTTCACATTCCAAGATGGGTCATCTTGGTATGCGAAATTAAGCTTGTCATATGAAAAAAGAAAGAAAAATAAGAATGCTAATTACAAACCTCACGCTATCAAGACACTTAAACCAAAGCATGCAAAAATTATTTTGTTTCCTTTCTCGAAGCGACTCACGCTTTTGACCAAGGCATATAAGAACTTTGAGTGTAGTCGTAGACCTTGTAACTTATAGATGGTTAAAGTTTAAGACGATAAGATTAAAAATTAAGCTGTGATTATATTGTAAATGTCATTTTCCCAGAGAAAAGGTTAGTGCAAAAGACAGATGCAGACAGCTTCAGTCTCTCAAATATTATGTTGCAATAATGCGCCAAATTACGTTTGATTTTACAGTCATTTTATGCATATAATATTAGCGTACACAATGAATATACTAATCTATTATAATAAACAATAATTTACATGTACTATGTGATTTATTATTGTGATTATTAAATATTATGTTACTTTTAATTAGAGCGATAGAACCAGTACTAGAAATGTACTCAAAAAATCAGAAAAACTAACTTGATAACAAGTCTATTAGGTTTTGAATTAAATTGAGTATTAGACCGTGTTAAAAGTTTTCAACCGTGAGAAATCGTTGGCGGGTTATAAATTTTCAATTTACTCTGGCATTGTACCTCACCATTGTCGTGACTAATAATTGATACTGATCTCTAACGATCGTGTGCAATGTGCAATAAATAGTATAGTAAAATATCCAGTATATTATTATTATTAATAATTAAATTAAAAATATTTAAGTACTCAATTCTACATTTTAATACTTTACTATAAAACAAAAGAACTCAACTTGTAGATTTTGATCAAACAGAAGTAGAAAAAGAAAATCTTGGAAAGCAAAACGTGTGTTTGACGTGCACAATTTTTTTTTGTTTTTTGTAAGTCGGGTAAGGAAATCGATGCCAACACGAGGTAGGGAAGTAAATTTGCACAAGCAAGCCACGAAATGGAATCTCTGAGAGGTTTGATAGACTTTTTAAAAGATATTATAGTATTGCGCACTTAGATATTTGTACGTATTTAGTGTATATAAATGTAATATTTTAGTTATTAATAGAATAACGTTGATGTTTAAAATGTAAGGCTATATAGGAGTTAGTAGTACTGGTTTAATTTTTTAATTTACACACTTTTCTTTTCTTTCATAAAATTTTAAAGTCAATATATGACAAAATATTAACTACTAAAAGCGTTGAAGCCACAACTCCTCAGAGTCCAGCGGAATTAGCTCCAGAACTTAAATTATTACGGGAGACAAATATGAAATCATTGACATAATGATTGTATCAAATAGTAAATGACATCACAAGCTACTTACAGTAGCTTAGATTTTAGCTTAGTTTTAGAATTATCATTTTTTCAAAAAATGTACATACAATACTAAAATATAGTGGTTATTCAACAGTCTAAAGAGATCCAGTTAAAATAAGAAACAGTATACCGTAATCGCATGTGGCTTTAGGTAGGGGTTTTTGCTAATGTAAGTGTTCTGACGTTATCAGTGATGTAAGCTGCAGCCCATGGTGAATCAGGAATAGGCGTGGGTATATTTGTAGTAGTTAACAAACGCATTATTCATTCATTGTGTATTTATGAGTCATCGTTTCACTTATAATACACTAAGTGCTTATAAAAAGTTCAATTCTGCGCTTCAAAAAATATAGCCCAAGATCCCAGGATCCCCAGACGAATGTAATTTTAGCAAAGTAAAAATTTTGAGGACATTTATCTGAAATGTAACAGTATGCGTACTTAATAGCTTTAAAGTGGGGCCTTTTCCGAGGTATCACCAAGTAAAAGAACATCTCTGTCTTGGAGGGTTATTGAGTCATCATATTGGTCTGGGTGATTATAATGGACCTTCAAATAGACCTTCAGATCATCTAATAACAATAAAACATATTTCATTGAATAGTTCTTTAATAGGAACAACTTTTGTTCTGATACCTATGTTGTCACGTAAATATGAACGTTTCTACTCTAACGTAAGTGTGCATGTTCCTTTAGTTGGTGTTACCTCTGAATGGGTCCCACTTTCAAGTTAGTAAATAAGCATACCGTCTTAACTACATATTATAGCGTTGCTAAAAGGACACAGGTCTGGGGTCACTGGGATCTCAGTCTAACAGACATTGACACAAGGCAGACATTGACATAACAGCTATATTTATAAAAACTTAAATCAGGATATTAAAAAACTAGTGCTATTCATATTGGAGAACATCAAGACGAGATTTGATACTTAATATTAACATTTAACACGACACATTATCTGAATTTATATCAATATTTTTAACCGATATTATTAGTTAGCATTGAACATTTAAGTATATTTTGACCTCCGCTTAAAAAAGCTTAAAATTATCTGATATAGAAGATAAACTCTTTTTAATAATCTACCTTGAAATAAATAAGCTGCTGCTTGTATTGTTTTCCATATAAGAAGCCATACATCATATATTTTCACGACTGACAGACTTTCAAGACTAAATAAGGTCTTCAATATTTTTTGTGTTCGATAATTATATGAGTACAAAATATCATATCGGTATTGCCTATTAAGTGAATAGATAAAAAAATATGATTATGAAGATACTTATTAACCTCTCGAGTTAACCATTTTATTTTTTGGAAATTTAGTAAATTTTATTTTATTTAGTTCAACACCAAAAATAGTGTTTATAAAATATCCCTTAAATATATATAGTTTTTTTCTAACAAGTCCATTTCAATAAATCAAATAATTGTCATGATCTTTTTTGCTGATGGTACACTTTTAGTTTAGCAACCCAACGCGCTTTTCAAGGTGATCAGTTCACTTCACATCTTTTGACAGAAGTACAACTTGATAAGGTTTCAATGTCACAAAAGTTATCAGCGGGTGTATGTATACACAAGACAAAAATATAAAATGAGTAGACGCATAAATTATATTATCTATTTTAAAATAAACTAAAAATATAATTAAATATTTGTGTAAAATTAATGTTGATATCATTCGATCTGTATTGCTCCAGACAAGGCGTGTCGATCTCGGCCGTCTCACGTCACTGAGGCTTTAAAAAATTATCTCATTAACCTCGAAATCTAATCTCTATTCCGTAATGGACAACAAAGGTTCTTCTAATTATTTTTTAGTAGTAGCGCCCGTCTGATCTGCAAGATAACTTTGTGAATTTGATTTTTGAGAGGCTTTGATTATAGTTGTAGACTTCCTTTGATTTACTGCGATTGCGCAAAGAATTCTTAAATGTAAAAAAAAGTATATCTTCAATAAAAAAATCGTGGATGCTTACGAAATAGAAAGACTATACTAATATATATTAATAGTATTTCTAGTCTATTACTACTTTCTTGTCGGATAGTGATATATGCGGAAAAAACCGCGTGTGCCGCGCAATGACGATAAAATATCTAAATATATTTTATTAAATACAACAATTACTGCGAGTAAAAATAAATTAAATTAAAAAACCAAAATTATTATTATTCTAATCGAAAAAGACCTGAGCCCATTATTTATCAGAGTATCAATATTCACCATTAAACTACCCATTACTGAATTGTGGTCTATTATGCAAATCTACTCTTCAACTGAGCAATCCATCAAGACAGAAAGAATCAAATGATTTTTATACTATGATAAGAATCACAATAAAACCACGCACTCACAATAACTTATTTGAAATAGGGGACTACAAGAAGTAAGAACAGGGAGTAAAGTAGAGTGCAGTCTGGGTCTGGGGGTCTGGGGGTCTGGGTCTGGGGTAGGTCTTAAAAATCAAAGCGTTTTAGAAAATCAATACATCTACATACTCGAACGCATATATAAGAATAGAAAAGCCAAAATATAATTAGAAAAAAGGAAAATCGAACCCACAACCGTCGCGTTTACGGGTGGTACGATGCCTAAAAAAATATACATAATAGCCATAAATATGATATTCGACAGTAAATAATATAGCGGATGTAGGAAGTTGTTTTTACATCTTTTGCTATGTTTGTTTCGGTCTGGTTGGCTCAAAGCGTTGGGGGCCGCCATTGAACACATACTGTCATGAGGTCAGTCGAGCGTTGATAACGAAATATTCAATTTTGTGATCTCTTTTTAATATCGATTTAAATTCTATTTGTGTATATATATATACGTATACTAAATATAACTACTTTTATATTAAAAAAACGTAACGTAAACACATCTAGCTCTTATATAATTTCACAAGATATTATTTTAAATAAATAAATAAATATTGAAGTGATTTTTAAATTATCTGTTAAAAATATCCAGTAACTACAGTGCGGACAGTATGTTATACCTCAGACATGATAAGAGAGCCATTGAATTCTCAAGAGCATCTTAGCCTTAGCAATCTATTTTATTGTATTTAAGGAGGCCACTTTACTTTCGTTTTGAGAGTTTGCTTGCTGGTCTATACAAATAATACTTTCCTTTGTTTAAGTTGTCGAAGTGTGTCAGTTGTTTTTTTTTATTTCACGTCCCGTTCTAAAAGACTTCACAAAGGAATTTGCAAGTGAAACACAAAAATGTTATATTTTACATCACGCTGTATACATAAACTCTCTTCGTTTTGCTTGTGTTCTAAATCTATAGGTTTAATTCAATATCGTCTATATACAATAGTATATTTTGAAATACAATACATTTATGTATATTGATAACTGTCTGTTATAATGCAAACAGAAAAACTAAAGCTAGATATTCTTTTTTATACCATTCTTTTTGTATTTACACATTTTTTTACGTATGTATACTTCTCGCCAATTTTATAAACAGCGTAATCGGGGCAGTGGCCAACGAAGCACTTTTAATTGGTAAACAAAAAGAATAAAAATAAATTCAATATTAAACTTACAGCTACAAGAAAAGAAATACATTATAATGTATCATCCTATTAAGTAGATGTTGGTACAGTTGTGCCCAGACACTATCCATTTCCACTTCATGATTAACGACCTTATAAGGAACTGTCCTTCAAATTTCATATTCCCTTATCGTATTTACCAGTGTTGACTTACAAAACTAGTTCAACGCACAATCACACACATTACGCCACAGATTACGCCACAATGGTAGAATTTAAGAGCATAGGTGAAAAGCTAAATAATCTTTCCGATTCCTGTTAATTTAATAAAACTATATGTTCACTGTACAATTTGTACGTCGAAAAGCCTGGAAAAGTAAACGACAAATAACGCTAATTTAATATTTAGTATTAAAATAGACGTTAGTAAAAAATCCAATAGACGAAACCATTATATATATATAATATTCAGAGACGTATGTATGTATGTATGTACAGATAAATGATGTTACAGAAACACCTTTTGTTTGCTTTAAAAGTTAGCGAGCCGCAATGCGACCTTAACTGTAATTACATTTAGCGCGTCCTGATTACTGTTTATTTTACAAGTAACCAACAATTGTTGACTTAGGTTCCTAAATACACATTTAAATTTGATTTCGTGTTAATTTTTGTAAAAGTTATTATATATCATGCATGTTTGTACGCAGAGGGAACCTAGTGTTAGGACACTCCGAATATTGTACGAGGCATTGCGTGTTGGGTGAAGGAACTCTACGCCGGGTTTTTGATTTTTTTCACGACTAGCATTTCCATATATATCATTAATATAAGCTGAAAACTACAATAGTAACATGGAAGTTTTTTTGTCACTGGCAAATGCATTTTAGAGAGACCACTCGTCTCACCAGTTAATAAGATATCTGACGATGTCGTGGCAAATTTGTGGGCTTCAGTTTTTGTGGTTTTATTAAATATTGTACAAAGGTGATGGCTATCTACTAGTATATCGTAATTTTACTTAATAAGCAGAAATAGATAATGTATCTTTTATATGAAGAAAGAAAAAAAATATCTGCAAAGCTTATTAAAACTTAATATTATTTAGCAATAACAATTGATTTTAAAATTATAAGTATTTTCGTAATAATGTTATTTATTTACCAAAGTTTAAAAGTTTGATTAAAAAACCGTTGAAGTGTGAGAAGGCCTCATACATCGGTTTCTTATGAATTCGAGGATTGTAGGTTAACGGGAAGTACAACTTATAAAAGTTGACAAATTAAAGTTTCATTTTGTATGAAACGAATATATAAGCTTTATTTTTCTTGAACTATTTATAAATTGTCACTTTTCAGATTTTCTCTTTTATTTATTTGTATTGTAAGTTCTCAATTCGTGCCAAATTTCATAAGTACAAAACCACGGAAAGTACCCTGTACGATGCATAAAGACTCATATCTTTTGATTGCATTGGCTTAAAGGCTTTATTACCCAGTGTTCCAAGTGAACGTAAATATTTGACATCAAGTTCGGATTGATTGACCAACGCGCGATCTTAAAACAGACGTATAGACTAATAACAAAAATGAAATAATAAAGGATATTCACAAACTTGCTAGGTATATATACAATTTAAAGGGATAAGGAAATAACATAAATAATATAATATAATATTTATATTTAGACTCACAGTAAGAGACGATGAATTTTTATTTTTGATTCCACCTCTGCTCTGTTTACTGAACATCTTGTACTAATTTAATTTTTAGGAAGTTTTTATACAATATATAAAACTTGTTCTCATTTTTATAAATGGTACTTTGTATTCACTCGCAGTATTCCTGTGCTAGTTAATCAGATTGAAGACGAGCTCTGTAGTAATGCCGACCATGTATTTTCCAGTAAAAGAATCGATACGCGCCATGAATATTGGATTTATGCTGTTTCACAGCAAACCGAGTTAGATAATTTAAGCTAGTTGCAATTTGTACAATCAATTCTTTATTTATTATAGAAATTAAACAGGAGTTCTATATTTTCTATCACCATCACCATCACCATCACTAGCTTCAAATACTTTCGCAATGTAGTATATATAGGCTTCTGAGGTATTAAAACTTGAAGCGATGGAAAAAGACATACTTCAGAGTTGTAACAAGTAATTGGTTTTGCCGGGATCGTGGCTCGTAATATTGACAGATCCGTCGCGGTCACTGCTTCATAAGATTTATTATTTCTTTGACTCCGATACCGTAGGCAGAGGAAGAGACGAAGAACGACATGACAGAC
Source organism: Heliconius aoede (assembly GCA_037355905.1). Lineage (NCBI taxonomy): Eukaryota > Metazoa > Arthropoda > Insecta > Lepidoptera > Nymphalidae > Heliconius > Heliconius aoede. The sequence continues at coordinate 471,023 of JBAIZZ010000082.1, read as the reverse complement.
ATTAGGTCATATGAAATATATAGGATACGAGTACTTATATGGCTCAGCCGAAGCAACATTATCCTTTGTGCTTTTTTTCAATTTTATCTTCTGATTGCACTTGTAAAATTTAAAATATTCTACTATTTGTATTTGTATTATATTAAATACAAATTCCTATTAATCTCTGACATTAGTAATAAGTGTATTTTTCTTTAAAAAAAGTATGTGTCAATTTCATCTGATTTTCATTAATAAGCAAAAGAAATTATTTAGGATTTGAGTTAGTTTGAACATTGTGAAACGGTAAGCTTATGATATAACTTTACTTTAAAGTTTAAATTCTAGTGGTTTCGGGTGTTATAGTTTAAACCAATTACAAATTTATATTTGTAGTTCATTTCATATAAAATAAATGCATATGCCCGCAAACTTACTTCCTACTTCCCGTTGACTTACAATCGAATCGATCTTAGTATTGATGAATGAGATGATTTGTTATTGTTCGTCTTAGTACGAGGTAAGTACGTATTCAATTACAGAGGGTCCACCGATATAACAAACAAGACATTCACTTTTAAATTTAATATAATTATTTGAATTTAAAGGAGTGAGGCCAGCGTGGCGTAAGCGCGGCGTTGAGTTGCGCCACTCAACATGCAATGTCTGTAGAATTCGGTGAAAAGTGATGAACGTTAGTATCTTGATGGGAACGGAGATATATAGCGTGAAGAGCTAAAAGAATTTGGGGTTTTTAAAAGGGTAAAAATAATATTAAGGTTCTGGTTAAGCTGAGCGAACGGAAAGGGGATAGCGGATTGTTCAAACAACTCCTGAAAATTAGGATTTTAATTTGCATGAATTTGCATACCAATGACTCTCTGCCAGCGGCTATTATCTTTCTAATAGAATTATTTTAAAGTAGAGTTTTTGCAAGAAAATTGAATTAAAAATATATAGTTGACAGTAATAATGTACATAATTTTTAATTATCACGATATTTGTGTGCTAGAAATAAATGTAAAAAACATAATTAAGTTAAATTAGGCTATGTAAAAATTGTATCATTAATTTATTAATTTTTTTTTGCTTCTCGGTAAAGTTAGATAAAATAAAAAAGGTAATCTGAGTGACTCATAACTAAGCTTCTTAGTCTAGCCCGCAGAGAGAAACGTAACATACATTTTTCGTCTCCTTTTCAGTAATGTCCATGGCAAATTGAATATATATAATACTAATAAAATATTTGAATAGATTTCTTGAAAGATTTCGATTTCATATCAATAAATATTTTATTATAAAGCAAAGAATCGAGGTATGTAGGTATAATAATTATTAGCATTTTTATATACGAAAGCGGAACCGCGAAACGAATTAAATATTTTAACGCTTACTTTGCTTCCTGTTTTAACGAATTACGTAGAAAACCTGTCGTGAGTTAATTTTTTTTTATTTTCTACTATTAATTATTCAAACACGGATATAGGTTTCCTACTTACGTCAAAACACTTTTCTAGTAACCTATTCTATTTCTGCACCGTAACTGCACACCAGTCCAGTGGTATACCTATCCACATCCTCATGCCGACCATACCTTAGTACGTATTGGAAATTTCCTTTTTCTGTGAATTTAACTGGAACGAAAATTTCCATTACTCGACAAATTAACTTTTTTGCTATGCGGTGTCAGCACCTGCTAAGAGAACGCGGTTATATAGCAAAAAAAAAAAGGTTATCGGGGCAACTGTACATATGTTTTATTCGAAAAATAATAAATTATGTTTGTGTCATTGAGGTATATTGAGGGCGCCGTGACGCAGGAGCTGAAGCGTGTGGCACTAGCGCGATGCTTGTGGATTTGATTCTCTGCGGAAATGAATTATTATTTATTAATATTTTTATTTTTCCGCCTTGCTACCGTGGCGAAAGCGCGGCGTTGAGTTCCGCTAGTCAACTCGCAATGGCTCGAAGACTAAGATTGCTAAAACAACTAAAATTTTCCTTTTGGAGGCGTCAAAATTTGGGTTTAGTTGTATTTAGATAATTAAATAACTGTTATATATAATATAACAGTTGAATCTACGATTACCCTTACAATGTCGGCTCTATTCCTTCCCAAATTAAATGACTGATCTCTATGCTCTACGTATCTATGCCTATTTAAAAGGGATGCGATATTTAAAATATGAATCAATTGTGCTATAATTATATTCAACACGGATATATTCAAAACACATTTTTATTCGCTTTTTGATAACATGAGCCGGTTATTCTACTTAGGTCATATTCTTTATTTATCGTATATTATATTTCAAACAACTCAACGGTCTATGGACACTATCGTGACGTAATTGATATATTAAGAATATTTATAATAAAAGTATTGCCGAAATGTAGAAGGAGAATGACACTTTTTTTGTCTATAAGATACTATATATAAGATCTCGAACTTATAATATGTTTAGCAAAGGCTAAAGTGGATAACGTAGTGATTTCATGACAGATTCAAAATGACGAACTAATCAATTTTTATAAAATATATGACAAATCTACCTTAAAGTGTACATTCTTTAATTAGAATTAAGGTTCTTAAAATGTATATATAATAATATACATTATATACATTTATAATGCCATCAATCAGTACAAATGTTGTACTGGATCCAGTCGTCAGAAATAAGCTTCTTTTCCTTCTCCTTACAACTAGGATATATCCCTACGTTATTTTTTATTCTTCGGTGGGGTTTTTTGCTGTTAAAATATATTAGCAAAATACTAAACTTACGCCGTGTGGTCCCGATTTAGAATAGGATCACTGTGGTACTGTCGGTGTTGCAAGAGGCGACTAAAGTACGTGTAAAAAAAAAATAAAGTACGGGTAGAGTAACTTCTCTCCTATACAGACATATTGTAGCCTTTTATTTTCTTTTTTTTCTGTTAGCTTCTCTCTTTATCCCGCGTACAGTAGGATAGGCAAATCGAACATAATGCTAAGACACTCTGTTCTCCATCTTCATTGCATTGCGTAGACGTACTTTCTTCTTTCCTTTTAAAACGGCCGGTAAGATGAAACGTAATGATATATACTCTCTGTAGTAATATTAAAAACTGCCTTAAAATCATGAAATATTGAAAATATGTTTTAAAAATGTTGTGAACATGTTTATAAACGTAGAATAAGATTTTACAAATCGAATTCTGTACGCAACGGGATTAATTATAGCGCTAAAGTACCTTCCTATCTAAAGAAATATTATTAAGGAAATTTGTTGCGTTGAAATTTTTACGAAGACGACAAAATTTATCCTGTCAGAAAGAAGAGGTTTAATAATGCAATCATTTTGCCCTGAAGGCTTTAACTGATTGGACCGAAATACTTATAAAATGATGAGACAGCTCTTAAGGAGAACACGTGTACAATATAATCATTTTTTATTCCACGTGAATATATTCCCTTCCATCGTCTTTTTTTAAAAAAACATTTTGTACAACTGACTACTGTAATTCATGAAAAACAAAAAAAAACTTATGCTCACAAAAGAGATTACGATCTCAATTGTCGCGATTGCGGCCAAGATCAGAAAACTTTATGTTTTATAATATAAGTAAGAAATAATTGTGGGTCCGATTCCCACTCGAGGGTATGAAATATTATATATTTCTGTATCCTCGCCCTGGTAACCAACGCAAACGGAAAAACGCAGCGTTGAGTTGAGCGTTAAACACGCAATGTCTTAAGAATTCGGTGGAAAGTGGGAAACAAAGTGTCTTTACAAAAGTCTTAACACTAAAATTCCCAGGATCCTTTTGATTTTTTTTTATATTCGACTATTATATTTACAATTTTCTATCTCATTTCAAGCGTGAAATACGCGTTGCCGTAGCAACGTGCATGCTACTCTATACAAAAATGTATTATATTGTCAGACATCTCGTATGCATTATTTAAAAGAAATATTTGTATTCTGCACTCGCACCCCTACTACTCCGTCGGTAATATTTTTGTAAAAAGATGTACAAAGTTTTTGCAGCACGTGTCGTTTCTTCACAAAACTACACCTTACAACTACAAGAGACCGAAGAATATATTTAAAGTCTTTTACAACGTTGTAAATGGCCCCACTATTTAATTCTGGCTGGACACAAGAAGTAAAAGTAAATTTCTAAATTTGTCGAAGTAAATGACTAATAAATTGATGAAAGTGCACTTTATGTACCAAGAAACACAATACACGTCTAAGAAATGTTAGACTGTTAACAGTGTTTCCTATATATATATATATATATATATATATATATAATATTAGATGTTTATTATTACTTCATTTTTTTCATATTTTTATAGAAAAATATCTTTCTTTACACTTTTGTTAGGATAATTGTTTGCCATTTTCTTTGCGGAATTTAAGCTTCTGAAGCAGTAAAGTCAATTTCGCAGTTGTAAAGTTTGGCGCCTACAAGTATAAAATTAGATTTCGTAAACTTGGAAGTTGAATCCGTGAATGTCTGCAGACAGGTAGGTATTCTAAACCCTTTACCTCTAACATGATTTTAAAGTAAATAGGGAACTATTAGGCCGTCGTGGCGCAGCTATACAAGGGTGTGACTGTAACGCGACGGTTGTGGGTTCGATTCCCACTCGTGTCGAGCTTTGACTCGTGTCGAGGCAAAGCGCGGCGTTAAGTTCTGCCACTCAACACGCAATGCCTCTGAAATTCGGCAGAAAGTGGGGAACGGAGTGTCTTAACACCGAGGTTCCCTCTGCCTACCCTGCTGTGTACGGGATAAAGCGTGAAGCTGAAAAAAAAATAATATAAATATTAGGTTTTACTTAGTTATACATACATACATTTATATCTCAACCCTCTTCAACCACACGACCGTGTCGGTATGGAAATTACTGTCAACACAATATGAAAAATTCATGAATTTCAGCCTACGTCTCCTTAAAAGACCGCATTCATAGATTTGTGATTTAAAACCGCAGGCGCTCAATCATTTTTCGAATGAATAACATGTTTTGCATAATTTATAATATTCTATATCTGAAACATAATGTATATAAATGTGATAAAAAATATTATAAAATTTGTAGGGAGCTGCTGCTGCAAAAAAAAACAATTGTGTAGTCACACATTATGTGGTATCTCCATATTAAAACATCTTATACCAAAAACTACTATCTTTAGTATCTTCGATTGAACTTATTAATTATTTATTGTTGTAATTAATATGTAGTTTGCGTATTCTTTTGTTTGACAGGTTTACCTTGAAAAGCTTTTAACAGTCAGTGCAAGATGTGATTTGATTTATATCAGCCGACTTTGAATTACTTTCAGTAACATAATTTAGCTGACATATTAAACAAGCTAGTAACATTAAGATGGCATTCACATATTAAATAACAAATTTGTTGGTACTCACTTTAAGTCTCTTGCCGTTATAAAGGTATGATGACAAAATTAAGTTTTTTTTTATATACTTACCTAATAGGTTATTTTTTATGACGTATATAGTCAGTCGTCGGTCTCGATTTACCTGTTTTTACCATAACAATAACTTTGATTAGCAACAAAATTAAAATCAATCAACATTCATAAAGATGTCATTTAAATATAGAAGCGTTTTTTTAACAATGATTCAATTTTTCGGTTTGTGCTTTTAACAGAGATGAATGATGCCAATTGAAGGTTATTGTTCACTTTACTAGGAAGAGACATGACTTCATACTCTTTAATAAAAAGTATGTAGATCATGACAAGTAGAAAATGTAAGACTTTATGAAAGTAGTATAATGTACATACAGGTCACACAACTCTCAACTCACGAATACGTATACTACTTTATACTTGCACGATAAAAAAACGTATAACATTAAATTGAAAATAAAAATACTCGGTGTCACAGACAGAAAACTTATTCAATATAATAAGGCAGCAGCGCCAGAAAATGCTGACGAGAGAGAGATCAGGTGAACGACGCCGGTGGAAAAGGAATTTCTTTTTGTCTCACACTTATTATTCTATCGTGGAATAATTAAGTCGTAGGTTAAGTTAGATTAATTTAGGTTTAAACAGATCACGGATTGCTTTTCTTAACAATTAGAAGCAGTAGTATTGGTATATCTATAACTTTTTGAGAAAAATAACTGCGAAAAGCAAAAAAGCTAGAGATAAAATTTGCTTGAAAATAAAAGAAAAAATATATACAAACGTGTTTAGTGTATGCTATTTTTTTCAAACCTGGGAACCTAGTGTTGAAATACTCCGTTCCCAGTAAGACACTTCCGTTCCCTACATTTACTTATCAGGAATATTTTCATTTTTTATCTAGAGTTCTGCCACTCAACACGCAATGCCTCTCCAATTCTAATCCAAAAGTGGAGAACGAAGTGTCTTAACACCGAGGTTCCCTCTGTCTACTTTGCTGTGTGCGGGATACAGCGTGAAGCTGATAATGTACTTTATTAATAAATATATCTTCATAATTTTGTATGTATAGGGGTATTTCAGCAGATTGTCGTATCTGATGATAGTGACGATGACAGAAGTCTATTTCTAAGAAGACCTTTTTCATCATGTCTACAGTATAATTTTGAGTAATATTATCATTCAAAATGATACCTATACTATCCTATTTTTTTTCTATTATATAAATCCTGTTTCTATACTATTGAGAGTCATTGCATTGAAACCACTCTCAAATAGATTTACCGTTTAAGCTAAAGGTCAATGAACTCTCAAATCGCACTAAGTATGTCCTCTCATTGTGACTAATGAATAGAGGTTCTGTTAACAACGGCAATGGAATATTTAAATTTCAAAAATTTTGTATGAAAAGATGTTAAGAACGAATTTTGGCTATACAAATATTTGATTTATGTTGCTATCGGCTATTTACTTTGTTACTCAGTATTTTTACCAACCATTTTGGTGACGCAGTTAAGGCGTATGTGATGATAGGTAATTTTAATAAGCGGGTTTTTATATTTAAAATATAATAAAACTTGTCTCTAGTCACTCTTGTCTAGAAAAATTTAATACAGGAATTATATGCCAGAAAGCAGAAACAAACTTGAGATTTGTTTCAATTGGCTTAATAAACTCTTATTGTAAAATTGTATTAAAATAGATTTTTTTTATTTTAATATATATATATATAATTTTTTGATTAAAATGCTTATAAATAAAACTTTTTAATTGTTACAAATTAAGCAGTAGGTATGTACCAACTTACTGTAATTTAAGCTTAACAAAATTTACATATAATTAATTAAAAAATTTTAACCCACCAACATCTGTAATTGATGTTTAGCAAGTAGGCAATGAAATAATTCTGCCTTCGACAGAATTCAATTTAGTCGCAGCTTGAACGTAGAATTGGTTTATATTACGATTACTTTTGCTTCAGAATTATAAAATTTATATTTCTGCCACGCCACCGATTGATATAACAATATATAATGAAATGAAAATTATAAAAAAAGGTAATTTAATATATTTACAAAACGATTATTTTTCATACCTATTCAATGTGTAACAGACACGTGTGTAACTTTATTTATATTTATATTTTTTTCTTACTATAAAAAATAGAAATAAAGTAAGAAACTGAAAAAATATATAGTTTAACATATATATACTCTAAAACAATGCTTGTACACCTAGAATACAGATCAGCAATGACCTATAGAAGAATTCACCTTGGTCTTGCCAAGGTGAATGACTGTAGTCATGGTTAGTATTGAACCAAGGCCACCATAGGTGATGTCATCTGACATTTTATGATGCTGCGCCATTTCACTGAAAAGTTGCAAAAATGCCATGAAAGATTTAATATTTAACGCTATCTTTGTAAGTTTAACTTCCTAATAATAATACATACATAATCTGTTTGCATAAAAAACTGGAGTAGTGCGAGTCAAGCTCACTCACCGAGGGTTCCGTACAAAAATTGGAGGTCTCGCTTTTTCTGAAATACAGGCTTATTAGATATTATATAATAGATTTTAGTTTTGAATTTAGAAATGTAGAGTTTTTGTTTTGATTTAGGAATGTAGAGTTTTTTTCCTGAACTAGTGCTATCTGTAGATACTATCGGACTGTATTTTTTTTAAGTAATGTAAGAGAGTTCAAATCCCGCTACGTTCAAATTTTCATACGTTTTCTTAATAAGTTTTTTGCTTTCCTAGAATTCTTCTAGTTTCTTATAATTCACCCCCTAAACTGAAAATGTATTTAATAAATAAATATATATATATATATTCGTATAGTTCAAGCGGGCGACGCCCATAGTATTGTATAATTAACGAGGATCGTAGGCGCTGGTATGTTTACATATCATCATATAATGATAGGTGCACGCATAAATCATTATTTATAACAATATTTATGATATATTGTTATATTGTTGTATCGGCAAATAAAATAACTGATGTTCTTTTTATTTAAAATATGTTTGTAGATATTTTTTGAATTCACGCCTTATGCAGCAGAAGCGGCCCTTTTGTGGCTTCGCCCGCATATCTAAATTTTTTAAATATTTATATACCTAATATTTAAGTATTATTACCTTAAATTAAGATATTTTTTTTTATTTTTATTTATATATTATTTTTATTATAAAATAAAATTATTATATACCTTAATTTTTTTCATTACGCTGCATTTGGCAAAATTACCTTATTTAAATATATTGAATTTTATTTAAAACCGAAACCAAATTCGCAATTAGATTTCAGTAGTCAATCGATTTCTAATTATAATGATAATATTTTCACAAATATTTGGCCTTGGTCATAAAATATTCTATATGAAATCGAGGCAGGTGGAGTGAGCGATGTATAAAATTGTATAATTAAAGAGGCACGTAGGCGCCGGCATGTTTGCATATTATCATAAAACCATAGGTGCACGCATAAATAATGATAGCGCATAAGTAATTGCTATTTATTGTTGCAAGAATTTTACACTATCCAGAAAAAAAATTACCTTGAAAAAGAAAACAAAATAACATCTTTAGACTTACTTAGATTACGCCGCCGGGAAAATATACTTTTCCAATGGTGATCAAATTCGATAAAATCGTGTAAATAATTATAATAATTTGTTATGAAAAGAAATTTGTAATCTTAGAATATGGAATCTTCGACGTGCCACGCCAAGACGGCTGAATGGGGCGATGTGACCGAATGCATGCATTCCCTCTTTTAGTTTAAATTATATGTTATATAAAGTAAATAATTCTTTAAAATGAATCATCCATCCCTACTTAGTCAGCTATGAGATAAAAGGTGAATAAGCCAATAAAAAGGTTAATAAAAATAACTATGGAAGTAATACGCTGATAGCACTGTAAATAATACTATATAACTATGCCAGTTTATCTTATTTAAAGTTATTTATATATATTATACTTTATTTAAATATATAAAGAAATATTTACGAAAAATTTACTAGAAATATTTTAATATAATTTAGATACTTTTATTATCGTTTTTTTCATTTCATTTTGACGCTTTCAGAAAATGTAATATAAGAACAGTACAGTTAGCTGCTAGAAATATATAATAGGAAATACTTCGCTACCAAAATTAAATAAAAATAAAAAGTGAAAATCGGTCAAACTTGGTTTTTTTTTTATTTAAATCTTATCTCAAGCCCAAATTAATAGACAAGTACATCAGATAAAACATACTTCAAATATTTGATCTACTGTTTTTTTTTTTAAAATCGATATTCCTGTAAGCCTAAAATAAATGAGATTTTCCCCTCATATCTATTTCGAGTGGTTATTTAGCTGACGTGACGTAACTAACAGATGTTCCCTAATTTTTATTTTAGTCGATTAGCAAGGTCTCACGTGTTTCATTTCCAACATTTATCATGGTTACTCCACTTTTGCTGGCCGTTATAGATTTATGTACTGTTTAACAAAAAAATAATCTGCTCTATTTTGAAATCTCCCTGACGCGTTTAAACAAGTAAACTTAAACTTAAACTTTATAATATTAGTATAATTTGTACACAACACACTTTGGGGGCGGTTTTAAGAATAGAGGGCTGGGTGGACTGTGTCCTCTACAGTATAGATTCGTGCCAACTATCCAAAAATATACTCTTAATAAATTCTTTGTACGGACATATATATCTATTAAAGCTTAAGTTCAGGCCACCTCTGAAAAAGTCTCTAGATCGCCCATAACAACACAGACATCGTGCAAAGTGCATGTGAAACTACTTCATTATAATTTTAACTATTTATCAGAAATTTTACACATAATGATTAAATAAAATAAAAAACTTAACAAAAGTATTTTTTATTATATTATTTATCAAAGTATTTATTAATATATTAATAATGATGTAATGATATATAATTTAACTAAGAGTAAGTATATATGAGTAAATATCTTAGACACTGGATCATCTTCTCATAACCCTCATTAATATAAGTAAAAATGTAATTGCAAAGCTTTTCACATCTCATCTTATCTTTTTACAAATATTTTAAAATAATACATTAAAGAATAATATTCCATAGATTATTTTTCACATATATCATTATATCAGTTAGTAGATAATCTTATCCTTAAATATTAAAAAAAATTGATTTATATTGAAAGGAAGTAATTACCTCATATAAGCTATATAGCTTGTGGATTCAAGAAAGTTCTCAGCACAACATTCTCTGGGGCTTTATCGGAGCCGACCGTGACAAACTATTATGTTAGTTAAGGCAAGTATTCTCGAGGAAATTTTACTTAGATATCTGTAGATGATGCGAAAATAGTTTCATCTTCATAAATATCTCAAATTTTATCTAAGAAAATTTGAAATAAAATAATGTTTAGTCATTAATTTATGACACTTATTTGGTAGAATTACCTAACGTAACCCTATTTTTGCTCTAGCAGTCAACACGCAATGCCTCCAAAATTCGGTGGAAAGTGGGAAACGGAGTGTCTTAACACAAGGTTCCTCCCTCTGCCTACCCTGCTGTGTGCGTGAAGCGTGATTTAATAAAAAATAAATTAATCAATCTTTTCAGAAACAAGCTTCTGTTTTACAAGATAAATTTTATTAAAATAAAAATAATAATTTTAAGAAATTGCACAACCTCGTATCGGGTAAAAAGCTTAAATACTACAAACTTTATAGAATTTCCTAAAATTATTATTTTTATTTGAGTATACCTTTCTTTTGAATAGAAGCTTGTTATTAATAATATTTTTTAAATTATATTTTATTATTTCCTTTGTAGTATAACAATAAGAGATCTTTTTATTTTTATTAATGCACTATTATTGCAAGGTATTTTTCGAACAATCTCTACATTCGAGCGCATAAAATCATGTAATATAAGACTACTTGCCATATACAAGTGATCTGTCGATGTTTCTTTTTTCAATAGTACCTTGGGCCGCCACCCGGCTCCTTCTCCAGTTTACAAATGTTTTTTCATGATGTATTGTATTTTACAAATCAAATCCTATTATTTAATATTGATATTAGGTGAATTATGTAAAAATTTACCATCCACCATTTTATACGGCAGCCATTTTCAATTAGCAATAAGTGTTAATTATTTGTAATTACATTAAGATAGGAAAGTCGTAGTCCATATTTCATCTTGCAAGATTTCACACAGCCTACATTAACACGAAAAGTTAAATAAAAGCTTAAAGTAAAATATTTGAATTATTTTCTTGTAGCGACATCAGTAACAGCATATTTACTTTGCGTCATAGTCATTACTACAATTGACATCAGTTTATCGTTCCGTGAGAAGTTAACTTTTGTCCCATTTAGATCCTAGTATGTGAATAAACTCCAAGTTATTTTACAAACATATGTAGAGTGTGCAGACCCTTTTATTAGCATGCCTTTGTTTTACGAGAACCCATATTAATCCCATAATAGGTGAAACGGTCGTACCTCACTATTAAAGGATGTAAAGGTACATTTTCATTATATATTGTTATCATATAATATATTGTCACAGGTTTGCTGTATATTAGTAAGATATTATCATTTCTCGTTAGAAATGTGACAAGGCTTGGAATAAAAACCAATAAAAGTTGAGCTTTAAAAGTTTTTTTAATGGAAATTTATCAGTTTTTCCCATATTTTGAGGTCACCGTGGCGCAGTAGCACAGTGTCTAATTGTAAACTCGATGTTTGTGAATTCGATTCGGGAATGACATATTTATCATTTTTATGATATGCGTCTAACAATACGCGTTTAGAGTTACTGTTAAATAGTGTACAAGACTACTTCATGACTATTCAAACTACTTCCGACTCTAAACTTTACTTGTAAAGGACTACATCCGAGAGATTTGCTAAGACTTAGGATAATCTTACAACGTGTTGACTCAATGCTGCTCTTTTTGGGCGCGGCTGTTTTTTGTGATTAATGTACAAGTGCGAGCGAGTTGTTTTACATCATGTGATTTTAAAATATTTTCATACGCAATACTTGTTATATGCTTAGAAAAGAATTTCATAACCTTGTTAAAATATGAAGTTTAAGATACATACCATGCCAAGTCTAAGAATTTACGGCGATATTTTTATTAATATACTGTTAAAAATGACTGTCTATATGTCTTTAATTTATTCGGAAGGAGGGGAAACGGTTCCAGGACTAAGCCCTCTAACCCCCGATAAATACAATTCCACTGGTTTTATAGACTTTTTCACCTTTAAATTTTATGTGACCATATACAAGTTATATACAAGTCAAAGGTCAAGAGACCAACGGTCACAAAATCCTTGAGGTATTCCCTAGGATTTTGTCGTATTATATTGAAATGAATATAGAAGAACGATATTGTAAATAAATAATCAATGTGAAAATGCTTAAAATTTTATCAAAGTAGTGATATATACATGATGTAATTTATTGTAATTCTTTTATAATATTTACATTATTAGGCATTTCCTCTTTTATATTATTATAATTTTTATTTTTATATCAATAAATATTATTTTTTAGAAATTATATTAAAATATTTTTTCGTATCACAATAATATATAATTTTTGTGTTTTTTTTGTATGTAACATACATACATATCATAATATATCGTGTGATCGACGCGACGACTACGTCATATTGACATATATATATACATACATACTATGTACATGTTTGTATAGGAGATATATAAATATATCGGCATCAGTAGTCGGTCGGACCGCATTCCGGTCGCTCGTGCGCATTTTTCTCGTGGTCTTTATAATATCAATCATTAATTCTAAATAAAAACTATTTCATTTAGATACATTGACGATTGAAGTTTATATTTGTACAAAGTTTTGTGATATCGGAAGTTATTTTAAGGCAATATTATCAAGGTAAATATAAAATGACAGTTTTTATAATCATGAAAGTCAACTTGTCTATATAAAGTGACAATAGCACAGATATATAAATAATTTTTATATAATATTTTTTCGATTCGATTGATTTTATTTATTAAATATATTATATATAAGTTTTGAACATTTTGTAATTTCTATAAAAAAGTATGATTAAGAAATCATGATGATCATATTTATTTTTTGTTTTTAAGGTAAACAAAAAAGGTATTCAAAATCTATGTACAAAAGAAAAAAAATATTTGGAACATAATATGTAACATATGTGTAATAAAGAACTACATTTGTCTCTATTGTTGTCAACTGCTCAATGTTTTAAATTATATTTTTTCAATTCTCATTTATTTTCTCGTCGTGTTATGTCCACATAAGATAAATGTATAGAAGGAAGGAAAAATAATAAATATAAGAACTTTTATTGCTTTCATACGCTAAGATATAAGTTTGCGTTGCTAAATAAAACGTTAACTGAGCCGTGAGCGTCACTTGCGAAAGCGCGGCAAATTTGAAAAACGAATATGTACATGACCAATCATTTATCACCTTATTTAATTTATCTTATTTTTTATTTTCTATTCCAGATGAAGTCATCTATAGTATTCTTAGCGATACTATACTATATTGTTGGTATACAGATGGTCAGTACAAGATCAGTTCATGGGAATGATGGTGAAAAGCATCGCCATCGTCGAAGATCATTTTATGATTATGATAGATATTATGAAAGAATCGATTATGGCCGTCAACATGAGGAGCTGCTGAGTGAAATAACGCGCTTATTACAAGAACTATCGTTATATGTAAGACGACCACCAAGCCCTCCACCACCACCGCAAATTATTTATGTGCCATATCCTGTTACCTATCCAGTGCCCGTAAAATGTTCGGGAAATGTCACAAATTTAGAAAATAGGTTCAAAGTGGAAGACGAACGCCAGATTTGGAATTTAGTACCTGGTGATAATGGAATTAACATAGATGATGGCAAAGATGGTGCGAGACCGATAACTTTCGATATCTTTAAACGGCCGGAGTCAGCTCCAGAGGTGCCACCAGTTGAGCATGGGAGCAGTCAAGCTGGGGTACAATATTTCTTATACGTTTTGTGCACGTCTATTATTGAGTAAATTTTGTTTTATGAGTAATTTTTGTATACCTATTTTGTACCATCAGAAATTTTATTTTCATAATTATTTGAGTAGATGTACATATAATAATATGAAAACAGATAATTATAATATTTTTTTTTATTATAGATGACAACAACTACAACGCAGGCACCTCCGTTAAAATCCCGTATTTGCCAGGCCGCCATTATAATATGTTGCAAAGACACTGAGGAGGCGAGCAGAAAAAAATGTTTCTCAAATTATGGATGCGTCAAGACATACGCCACTGGCATTGCGTGTCATAAAGCAATAGTGCAACAGGCATTAGACGAATACACAAACGCATATGGTCCCCAATGATTATAATATGCAAATTATAGTTATTTTCCAATCAGTATTCATTCATTTAAACAAAGTTGAGCTTTGTTATTGAGTAAGGGAAAGTAGGCTAATATATTTGAATAAGAAATTTTTATTAACACAACTGAAAAGAAATTATTTATAATTTCTATATAGCTATTCTATATTAATAATAAATTATTAGGACTTCTGAATTCTGAATTGTTAGGAAGTTCTGGACAACTATGGAGAAGCGTAGCATCGGTGGATACGAAATGAAGACAAAAAGAAGATGTTTTAAGGGCACTTAATCTTTGTGAAGATATGAAGGAATCTAAGAAGGGAAGGAGAGTAAAGACGTGTGTGTAAACATGTCAATAATATGTTCCTCGCATTTTTAAACTCCGAAATCAAAGAGTTATTAAGTACAATATAAATGAAAGAAATTCTTTATATTTTGCGAAAATTGAATATATTTTATTTATAACATATATTCTAATTATTTATGTTATATTTAATTTAAAAAAATACGATTTTCTGAACTTATAAAGCTGTGTATACAGGCAGTTATTAGGCAGCTATTATCTTAATGTATTACATATTTTCTAGTCTATGTTTCTATATAATAAACGTTTAAATTATTAACTACAAGTATATTTTTTATTATTTTACCGACAACCTTGAAACACATACTACACATGTGTTTTATATGTTTACATTTACTAATTATATATATATAATATTTCAATAAATATTATTAAATTAGTATCGAATTATATTGTTTTAAAATATATATATATATAATATTATTTATAATAATATTGAAATAATTTTTTTTCTCTTTGCATATCAATAAACTCAAGATAAGGAAAAATACATAATATATTCAATATTACGTGACTAGCTTAGTTTCGAAGATTCATTTTTATCTTTAATTTACAAAGGTGTACTGTTTGTATGGATTTAGAGTTTTAATTCTGACAAAACTAATGAAGCAATGATTTCGAGAAACAACGGTAGTTGAACTACTTTTTTGCATCTAACACGAGTAATTTGTATCATTGTCTCTTATGACGTGATGTCATAAAGGTAAAATTTGGCGTGTATAACTAGATGCGTGGGATGGTGACTTCTGCCATAAAAGCATACTAGATAATTATATACCTAAGCCTCTAAGACCTTTGTAACTTTGTTGTCGCTTAGAATACAATGTGTCTATAACTTTACAATGTGACGTTAGTCGTCCTTGTTGTATATTTATTAGAAGATGTAACTTCGTTTATGATGACTATAAAATGTTAAACCCTTTATTTCCATTACCGTGGAGGTCGTGATAGACTATAGACGTGCAATATAAGGAACCTAAATGCCAGTCGTCAAGCCCAGTCGTTTCGGTTGTGGCAGACACTATATTTCAATCAGTAAAGTCAAGTTCAATCAAATTTATAATTAATTATATTATAAATTGGATTGTGCCGGAACTGAATGCCAGGCGTTTATCTTGGTGCCATAGCAAAGAAATAAAAATATTAATAAATAACAATTTATTCTCTCGAGTGGGGATCGAACCCACAACCGTCACGTTACACGGCCTCATATATTATATTATAACTTATTAACACTCAATTATTATGAAAGGTTCTTAATTTAAACTATGCAGACATGGCTTGCTTACACGGGGCCCAACTAATCAGAATCTTTTTAACTCTTTTTGCGGCCTGCGTGGCTCCAGTCTTAACTCGTAAGTTTGTATAACACAGCGTCTCCTTGTTTATGTTCTGTGAACCTTTGTATCGACAATTTGAGACTGAGTGGTCCTTTTCATTTTATACGTAGATTGAAAACATTTTTTTTATTATAAATGCTAAAAAAATGACATACCAACATTCGTTAAATTTTACAAATGCTAAATTTAATAAAATTTTATAATTTTTTTTTCAACAATACAATTGAGATGATACTCCGTATAGAGTGAGTCGCACTCACCGTAAAAGATACGTACTCCCAGTATCGACTACTGTAGCAGCACTAGCTGAAGTCGAAATCGGCCTCAATATGCTTCAGCTTGACGCTGTATTCCGTACATAGCAGGGTAGGCAGAGAACATCGTGTTAAGACACTCCGTTCCCCACTTAATGCCTCAATAAGCACTCTATGAAAAATAAAATCGACATTTGTGTTATTTTATTCAAATGAGTCGAGTTACATACATATTGAGGGTTGAACGTACACACCAAGAGCAGGGGGAAACTCAAATTTCAACCTCATGCCGCAGTGAATGTGGTAACCGTTTCGGTCTAACTCACTATACCTGCGGTCAGAATAAACTACCTGAGGCGAAACTGCGTGTATAAACTAGTCAATTATAATATTACACTTCTTAAAATTACTACATAATCATTTGTATTGTAATTTCATGTCTTAATACATGCTTTATATAAGTAAATGTGAATACATTATCTGCAGCTGCTTGGCCTACATTATATACTGAGACAGCAAAGTTAATGTGCAATATTATCAATCTTGAAGCCCGTTATGTAATTATGGCTTGCACGGTCAAACCAAAGTGTCAATCACGACGGATAAATTATCAGTCTCTGTATTCTTACATATATTACAATATATTAACTAAAAATGTAATAGTGATTATTTAGACAAGAATTTTAATACTAATTATTTAGAAAATTATATAGGGAACCTCGGTGTTAAGACACTCCGTTCCCCAATTTCTGCAAGTAATTATATACACAGCAGAGGCCAGTCGTTGCGCAGGCGCACAGGCATGTGACTCTAAACGCGATTCCCATTCAAGAATGAAGGAAAATGGGGAGTGGAGTGTCTTAGCACTAGGCTACCTCTGCCGATATTGCTACATACTTGATACAGTGTAAAACCGAAAAAAATCTACGACAGAATTAAAACATATCAAAAAAAAATTACGTCATGGCAATGGTAAAGTAACATTTCATGTGCATATCAGTCTTAGATTCGCTTTCATTCTCCTGTCAATGCAGCATCTGCTGTTAATTACAAGGATGACCTTGTAAATTTCAATTCATAGATCTTAGAAATATGGGAGAACAATCATTGACAGCCAAGGTTACTCAATACAATACGGGTACGATGTATTGCCTATAGCCAATAAGTGTTTCAAAGATGAATATTGAATTATTCTTAGAAAAAAATATAGTCTTTTTGGCCCACTTCCAAGAATCGGATCTATATTTTAATTTCTTAGCTCTGGTGTCGAGGCAAAGCGCGGCGTCAAGCTCCGCCACTCAACAAGCAATGCTTGCAAAATTCAGCGGGGTGGGGAACGGAGTGTCTTAGCACTAAGTTCCCTCTGCTTACCCCGCTGTGTGCGGGATAACAGCGTGAATCAATCATTATGAAGTTCTTATTCCTGGCTTTTACGAATTTTGTCTAATAGCATTCAAAAATACAGTGCCATATTAATATATAATCGTCGACGTCGGTCGTGTCGCAGTAAAACACCATCGATGTCCTTGGACTGTATGGACGCGATGGTTGAGAGTTCAGTTTCTGTCAAGATAGTTATTGTATTCTTTGGTGGACTTTTGTTACAGTAGTAAAGGCAGTATACTTTAAGACAGGTGTGTTTTACAATATGGAAGGAGTCATAAGGTCGTATATATGAAGTTGCGGGCGGCAACTAAAGACAAATAAAACTCTTTTTATTGATGCTTTTAATTTTTTTTTTAATGTTGGTAACTCGTAAATCAACTTGCAGAACTGGTCTTGTCCGACTGACAGGACAATAAAAGCAAAAGCAGTGTTGTAACTTTCATTTTTCCTTTGTGACTTACCACGGATAGTTATTCTTGGAAGATGTATAAAAAGTAAATTTATTTTGTATTACTTTCTTTTTCTCACCTTTTACTTTATTTTTTTCCTGATAGGAAAAATACGTCAAATTAAGTGTAAATTGTAGGTATTTTATTAATTATGGAATTACTACGAGCGAATACTTTTATTAATTGAAAATTTTATATTTATATAATTTATTTCTATGTTCGATTCAACCATTCGAATGAATTTAAAATTATGCACGTATGTAATATGTTGGTAGTATAATATGAACAACAAAAATGCCCTTTATTTTAACTTTAATATGATATTGCGTATTAATCTTCTTGGAGTATCGGGGGCTCTCCGGTTACTTACATTTGGTTATGAATTTTGTATTTTGTAAATTTTTCAATGTCAGTAAAATGTTTGACCCTGATCTATAAAGATAAAGATGACCTAGAGAAGCGGCCAGACCAGCGACAATTTTTTTTTTCTAAATTATACGGGTAATTTAGATGCATTATACTTGATGATTGCTGTTCACGTAAAGTGCTTGTCAAAAATAGGTAATAAAACCTCTAATAAAACTTGCCGGTCCGAGATCTCAGGCATGAATGTAGAGAAAAAATCTATAAAAGTTATTAGTACAAATGTGCATTATTATAATAATATGATTGACATAGCAACTATTTATTCTACAGAAAAGTTTATACTACCAAATATCTCCCTTACTACCTCGTAAAATTTGATTAAACAAATGTAAAAATGTGTGACCACAGAATCTAAATATATTTATTCAATATGATTCAAGTTACAATGATTATGTAATTGAAATTTTATATATTATTTATTACATTAATATATAAGAACGTAGAACGCCATTTAACCCTTTGGACTTTGTTCTCGCGTCATCTCTTATCAAAAATATGAATAATTTGTAATTACAAATTAATTATATTTATAGAATTAATTATATTAACAGAAACAATGACTAATGACTTATAAAATCAAAAATTCACATTGATATAATATAAAAAAATTAGAGACTATTAAAAATTAGAAAATAAATATTATACGCTGGAGCAGGATAGGCCTAGAAAAACTTGTGTTGTGACAAGGCGTTCTTCACTTTTGAACGTTATTTATATAATCATTCCCGATTCCCCGGTCAGTCAATCAGTATAGAGGATAAACCTAATAAAATGGTTTTTATGCATTTATTCACGCTGGTCTCAGAAACAGAATAACCGATTAAGATGCAGTTTTCACTGTTCTATTTTGACAATTTTTTTTTAACATTTAATGTTTGTTTTATTTCAATAGGTTCATAAATAATTGTATTTTACAATAAAATAAATTTTTAGCAAGAAAAACAATTGTTTTATTGAATTGAAACGTTAGCTATCAGTGTAAGGATTTTATTTAAAATTATAATTTTGTTAGGTCACGACAGTAATTCTAATGAAAAAATAAATAATTAGGTAGTACAAGCGGGAGGTGGCCTACCCGTGGTAGTGTTTCCAGGTCGATATGACATAGGTACCTGCCGGTCGGCAACGTACCTGTAGGTTGTGGGCGGCGGTGAACACTTACCATCAGGTGACCTGACCGCGCGTTTGTCGTATCCTTTTTCATAAAAAAACAAAATAAAAAAGTACATATGTACAGTAGAAATGGAAGATGAGTGATGAATATGGAGACCCGTACAGCAATACGACTTTCCGCAGCCGGTAATAGGGTTAACTGAGTCTTAGCTGCATTGATGAGACGGCGAAACGTCAGCACAGTACACAATGCTGTATTGATGAATGAGTCAGCTTAGCTGATCGAATCCGCAATGAAGTGGTACATAGAATGGCAGGTAGTATACTAGCTAGATGTCACGGTGAGAATGAAGAAGAAGAAGTTGCTCAGCTGGCTTGGGCACGTCGAACTAATGAGTGGTGAAAGAATGGTAAAGTGAGTGGTAAGAGAGGTAGGGGGAGACCTCGCTTGATCTTCGAAAACATACTGGAGGAAGGTCACTTAAAAGTCATGAGGATCGTCGGAGCGAAGCGGTAGATGACAGATGACAGATGGACGAGACGAAAGCGGCATGTAGAGACCGTAGCGTTTGGCACTCCGTTCTCTCTGACTGCCCCGCTAGGGATCAAACGTGAAGTTAAGTTACAAGTGAGCGAAGCCGCGATTATTAGTATAAATAGTGTGAAATTGTTATCACCTTTGTAGTCATAAATTTCGTCGGCGACCATAGTTCCGGCGTGACTTAAATTCGTTGTAAATGAATCACAGATAAAATACATAACTTATACATACACTTGTATATGAACGGTGACGTTAGTTTGCTTACTTCTATTTATTACATATTTCTCTTTACTATGCATACGTTTCTTCGTATCATTTGTAACTGTAATATGATGCCACGTTAACATTTCATACTTTATGTAGCCAGACCGAGAAATTGAAAATATTGTATATATATTTATATATATATATATTCACATATATTAGACTGGTGGTGTCTACATATATTAGACTCACGTATATTAGACTAGAGATGTGACTGTAAATCGATGATTGTGGGATTTCATCATTGTTTTTGTTTGATAAAAAAATGTTAACGATAAAATAATATATTTATATATTATTAATATTGTATCATTGTATCACGTTATCATTTAGAAAGAGTATTTAAAACGGTCCTTTCATTACAAGTGATAAAAACTATAATTAGACACCCTGCATAAAAATTCCCATAATGAAATCTGAATACACAGTTATTGCGTGCCCTGAGCCACGTCTCGTATGTCTCGTTTATAGGAAAACAAATGATGCATTTAATTCGACATAATATTTTGCAAAAACACTGTTATACCGGTATTGTAAGACTGCACTGAATTCACCAGTTAAATACGATATTATTACATATATTCATTTTATAATTACTATAACATATCTGACTGACAAATAAAATTAGCGAGAGAATCGTTTGGAAGACTGGGAGTGCTTTAAAGAGTACAGGTTATTCATTGTGCCCATACCTTAATGCAAAATAGAGCAAGTCTTAAAATATTCTTAGATTTAATGTATTTTACAACATGAATGAATTAAATGAGAATAAAAAGATGTGTGATATTGATTGAGCATATTATTTATAGAAAAGAAAATAGGTATTTAAACTTCTATTAAATCAATTATGATCACAGATACAAAATAGTTCACGATATATACTCATTCGTTGATTATTGAATTAATGATTTAAAACATTATTACTGTTTGTATTGTTATATATTTTTCTGCAGTTTTCATTATTTTTTGGTAAAATTTCATTAACTTTTAATAAACGCTAAAAAGTAACAAATGCAAGAGAGTATTTGATTTCTTTCGTAGTTCTATCAATTTCCCGCGCAGGTGAAGTCGGAAGCATAGCTAGTTAATAACGTAACTAAGATGACTATATCTACTAAATATTTAAAAAAAAACCGTTAAAAACAATGTCTAACTCGAAGATTGCATTGTATTTTGTAAGTCAAAGTAAACGTGGAGTCAGTCACGAATCTCTGAACATCTCCATTGTTACGGCACTAAAGGTGGGATTTTGAAATAATTGACGTGACTTCAACAACCACAATCTGCCTCGATATTATACACTTGTGAAGGATTATATATTTAAATGTAAAACTGTAATTCTACAGTAATAAATATTATTCACCTTAGGTACGGACTTTAGAAACAAAAATTATTTTTGCGAGAGATATAAAATAATATATTATTTATAAAATAGTCGATAGGACTCACTGGATATTTTAGATTCAGGAAAATTTGTAATTATTTTTTCCTAAGTCAGCCACAAAATTCTGTCGTTTGACGTAATTTGATAAATACCTAATGTTGCCTCTTTAACTATTGGTCGCCCGAAACTTGAGGCCGGTCGTGGCGCAGTGGTACAAAATGTGCTGCACAATCGACTGGTTGTGGGTTCAATTCCCATTCGAGGAAAGATAATATTTATTTATGTTTTCATTGTCTTCGCTCTGGTGAAGTCAGCCGTGTGGCTAAGAACAGGATCACCCTGGTACTGTCGGTGTCGTAAGAGGCGACTAAAGTACGTGTGGTAGAGTCACGTCGCCAGTAATGGCGACACACATGGGCAGACTCGACCGAATTAATACCACCCCTGGCATTTAAAACCAGCGTGAAGTAGTGGCTCTTGCCACTGCGTTTCGCATTAGGTAATGCCGGGCCCCGGCGCCCAACATCCTCCACATTGGCGGCCGGAAACGCACCTGCAGCTCCTCTGGTGTTGCATGTGGTCGTGGGCGGCGGTATTCACTTACCATCAGGTGACCCGAACGCTCGTTTGCCTTGGTCTCTCCCATAAAAAAAAACCCATTATCATTGACATATGAGGTCGTCATGGCGCAGTGGCACAAGCGTGTGACGTTACGGTCGTGAGTGCAATCTCCATTCGTTGAGTACCACTACTCAGCACAGAAATATCTTGAAGATTTGGTGGAACGTGTGAAATGGAGTATCTTAGCATTAAGTTTCTTCTGTCTATCTTGCTCTTATATGTTTAAAACAGAAAAAAATTGAATCGGCGGGTAGGTGTGTGACATTAAAAATATTTTATTCATATATCATAAATTAAATATTTTGAAGCGTTAATAAAGGATTTAATTACGCACGCAAATTATGTTTATAAATAAAGTTTATCGTTGGGGTTTCACATAAAAAGAAAAATCAACAGGAATAAGTCCATAATAAGTACATCATTACACAATATATGAACTCTGTAGGTTTACACAAATTGAATTGACGTATAAAACATATGACCACATGTAATCATACTATTTATTTCATCATTGACCATTTTCCTTCAGTAAAAAAACATAGGGAAGTTCCTCACGTCGTAACAGTCACACCCACCGCGCCGACGTCAACTAGAAAACAACAAAATCTCGTTAATGATTTTGTTTTTATTTCTAATACTTCTTTTGATGAAAGTTTCAGTCATCAAAATTAATATAGTTAATCGACTTGCCTGTCTACTTGCTCATTAATGCTTATTGAATTGATAATTGGCAAGAGACACTTTTGTACTTTTGACAACCTATTAAGTCATCAGTTATAAATAATTTTTAATTGTATAACATCAAGTGAAGATTTTAATGACATTTCCGCTATTCTAAGCAAATATGAAGGTAAAAAGAGGATATTAAGAACTTGTATTATTACCAATAAATACTAAGAAGAAACACAATTAATATATGTAACTTGAAAAATAATTATGGTTTTAAAGCCACTTGTAGTGTTCTTATATACTTTGATGTCGTCACTGTGGGTGTGTATCGAAACGTCGTAACGCTACATGGAACTCCCCACTTAATTTACCTTAAAAAAATAGGTACACACTTTGTCCAGTATAGAATTGGGTAATATTTCAGTACGATAATAAGGCTTTCTAGAAATTAAAATAATATCCAGATCTTTTGATACATGAAAGTTAAATATTTCCAATTTGGGGAAAAGCATAATTCTCATCAAATTAAGTTCAATAATTTTTAGTTAGTTTCTAGTCAATTGTCATGTATTTATGTAGTCGGTTTAATTTTAATAGTGAATAATAACAATCATTAATGACTTGACAAGACCAAAACGTACGAGGACATTTAAATAAATCAGCTTCACGCTGTATCCCGCACGTAGCAGAATAGGCAGAGGGAACCTCGTGTTGTACACAATTATTTTTTTCTGAACTGTATTGCTTACAGGTGCACATAACATTCTTATTTTAAAGACAATATGGAAAAAAATAGTCAATTTAATTTACGGCAATTTAGAAAATACTTTATATTGATTTTAATGATTGATTTAAATACTTTATATTGAATTTAATGAATGATTTAATGATACATTATCCATTGACGTTTTAAACAAATACTCCACCACATATCGGAAAAACCCGGAAAGCGTGACGATGTAAGGGCTCTATAGCGATCTGACATGCGTTTGAATCACTTTGAAAACAAATTAACCCTTTTAATAGCTATTAGTGAAGCAATTTACGTCACGTACACGTGGACTTTACATCCGTTAAGAGCCAACGAATTCAATTGACGAACGCACTTAAGATAGATTTATATCAATTAAGATATGCTTAAAGGTCGGCATTATGTATTTTTTCTTTGTAACTTCAACACAAAAGGAGAGTTGTAAGTTTTACGTGGCCATTGTGTCTGTTTGTGGCACCATAGCTCCCGAATTAATGAATCGATTTGAGTGCGGTTATTTAATCGAGAGCCGTATTCACCGC
>JBAIZZ010000082.1:397971-445987 GCA_037355905.1 Heliconius aoede | reverse complement strand
AAAAAAAATAATTAAAGTTTAAGATATTATATAGAGATACCTCTATGTGTGATACATTGCCCGAGTTGAAATCTTTTGCTCTCGTACAGGATTTCTTCGAATTCTTGCCTTTAGTGCTTTGATTGCCTTTTTTTAGAATTGTACGTAGACGGACTTATCCCTTTCTGTCAAAAACAGTGAAGGTTTCATTGCTGTCCTATTAATAGCCTGGTATACAGATATTTGGTTAATATCAAGTGGACGGAGAGTTTATCAAAAATTGGGTGGCTCCATATCATACGTACTCAAATCTAAGTGAGTAATGGTTTTAGAATAATAAAAAGTATAGTCACAATCAAATTACGATAGTGAGGTCAGTTATGGCGCAGGAGAACAAGCATGCGACTGTATACATGACAGCTTGTGGATTCGATCCACACTCGAAATGAAACCTGAGTCCTGACACTCAACACGCAACGCTGTCAGAATTCGGTGGAAAGTGAGAACGGAAGTGTCTTAATGGGAACGGAATTTCTTAACACTACGTCGTCAAGCTGAATTAAATAAAAATAAATAAATAAAATCATTACTGTAAGGCGATGTCTATAGCGAACAAACCAGGGACATTCCTCATTCAACATTAATGAGTAAAACTGACAAAGATACAACAAAAGTTGATAATTAATATTTTAAATACCCTTATTTTACTTAACTAATTTTAACTAATTGCTTACTTCAGTAATTTAGCTAAACAAATTATTATAGAAAGCTTTTGTTCACAATAAATTATAAGCATTAAATATTTAATAATAAAATTATTAAAGATAATAATATAATTAATTATCTTAATATTTATTAAGAATCTAAAGAGAAATTATAATAATTTTTACTTGTTAATTGTTATTTTTGTTCACTACATAATTGATATAGTTATATTGTTAAACTATTATTATAGTTGAAAAATTTTGTGAATGTTTCAGTTCTGTCATTACTTTCTATTATCTGTGATAATTTGCTACATCTCATTATAATTGATTACTTGAATGTATTAGGTCGTCGTGGAGCAGGAAAAAAGCATGTGATTGTTAACGTGACGGTTGTGGGTTTGTTTCCCACACGGGGGAATGAATTATTATTTAGTAACAATTTCATTTCTTCACTCTAGTACCAAGGCAATGAAACGTTGAGCTTCGCCACTCTACGAGCAACGCCTCAAAAATTCGGTGTAAAATGGAATATCTTAACGATATACAGAGTGAAGTTGAAGAAAAAAAGAAACATTACAAAAAAAAAATTATTTGTATTTTAATAATTTGGTCAACAATTAAGGTAGGTTCTAGTAACTTTGACTTTAATTAGGTTTTTATTTGCTTTATTTAGTTTTGCCAAAATACGAAAAAAGCAACTTCAATTTTTTTTTAATATAGCAAGGTAGGCAAAAGCTACCTGTTGAAATACTCATCTGAGACATTCCACCCAATATTAATGTGACATTGCGTGTAGAGTGACTCAACAGCACTCTTTGTTCATCGAAGCCGAAAAATGAAAATCATTTATTTATCCGAGTGGAGATTGAACCTATAATTTCCCACAGCGTTTACAAACCTGACGGTGGCATCTTGTCCACGCCACTATAAGTTCTATAAATATGATAATTCTAAATAGATTGTTCAAAGTAATTAAACAGACTTTTTACTTGAACATTATAATGAACAAGATTTTGAAATGTCGTAATAGTAAAATATGTTAATCGTCGTCTTAATTATTCTATCAGAAGTCCGCTTCCGTATATTATGTCTTGCTCTATAAATTTACTCAAAATTACGTTTGGTCATCATTGCAAAAAACGAATTATAAAACTTAGTAAAATAAGTTACTTCAGTAAGTTTTAGTTAGTAGTTGTAGAAAATATTTTTATAAGACTTTATTTAGCTGAAATTTTAATCACAACTTCAGTTCATATGACAATGAAATTTCATATAATTAATATTGATCCGAAATGGCCGCGACAAACAAGCATTCTGGTGTTAAATATTATGGAGCACCTGAAGATGGAGGTTAACAGGAGAAACAGCAATAATTATGAATATGTTGATGATGATGAAGAAATGAGAAGATTATGAGAAAAAAAAAAGAAAATAATAAAATATAAATTAAAACACTTTCAAAAAACGGTCCATTCAAAAGGTAAGCTGTGCTTAAATAATATATGTTTTTGTTATTCTTAAAAATATTAAAAATTAATATTTTATTAGGTAAATCTCCCTACATATATATTTTTTAAACTTAATTACATATTATGTTCAATGTGCAGCCACATTTTTTTACTATTTATATAGTATTGAAAGAAGATACGAGTAGATAAGCTTTAAAAATATTTTCGGTTACAACGCCGTAAAATAAAATAAGCTAACCTTGTTATTGCACTTAAAGTATATATTAATTTGTATAACAAGGATTAATTAATGTGCTCTAAAATATTTAATTCTCAACTCGGTGCTATGATAGCAAGTTTATGGGGCTGTGAAATTTCGTAATAAACGCCATTATGCAGACACAATGATGTATATTGCTTTACCTTTTTAAAATCTCCTCATTTTTACGAGCTTTACGAGCGCTTTCTCTCGTAAAGATATGTAGGTACTTACCTGTAACAAGAATTTATGTTTGTTCAAATAATTTACACTTTTCCATAAATAAACTAAACTTATCTTTCCAATTACTATAACTTATAATAGTTACAGTAGTTATTGTCAAACGGGAGAGCAAGCAACGAGAGTCTAACGAGAAGTTAAACCGTTCTCGAGTTTTCGCTCCATTCAATACGTGCAAAGTGGTAGGACCCAATATTTTAACAATGTTTCATATAACCAAATTAAAGCCAACAGATCGATTGTTATATATCTAGGACATGTAAATATTCTAAAGTTGTACCCATAATATATGAATATTATCATAGTTATTATAAATAAATAAATATAAAATATAATATTTATTTGTATATAATATAAATTATAAATTAATTAATTAAAGTAATTTAAGCGTATAGTTAGACAAACGGGCAATGTCTTTAAAATAAAATGATAAATTGAAATCTCAAGTTTCAACTAATTCGATATTTTTTTTTTAGCAACTCCATTACCCCATACTTTAAATTGATATAACTTTTTATAATCTTTTTTTGAAAATAAATAAATAGTATATAAATGAAAAGTTAATAGAAAAATATTAAAAAATGCATATAAATCAATCAAGCCATAGAGAGTAGGGTGTACAAATGCCCAGATAAAAAGACAAAAATTTTAAAAATAATTATTATTGATTCTAATATTTGTATTTATTATTGTAATAATAATTTACATCATTTACCTTCCATGCGCAGAAAACGATCAGTTACAATTGTATTGAATGTTAGATGTTTACTGTATACTCTGATTTTTATCCTTAGTTCACGTTTATGTATTCACCTATAAAACATCGTTCAACTTTAAGGCTAGCGTTATCAAGATTTTACACTTTATTATTAGATTTGACCTTCTATCTCAATCGTGAAAGGTATTTTGATAACAGTATTTGAATAGTGACATCTTCGTGGCGTACAAACAAAGTAATCGGTGTAAATATTTATTTCATCTTTACGCTTCATTCTGCATATAGCAAAGTATACAGTAAAAACCTAAATATTTTTATTTCTTCGCTCTGGTGTCGGGGATAGGAAAGTGCGGCGTTGAGTTCCGCCACTCAACATACAATGCTTCCAAAATTCGGTGATAGACTCTATTGTCAAGACACTCCGTTCCAAGGTGGGGAACGGAGTATCTTGACATTAGGGTTCCCTCTGCCTACGCTGTTGTGTACGGGAAACCGCGTGACAAACAATGTTAAAAAAGTAACTGACAATATTCAGTACAAATTAAGCGCTGATCACAACTTAACTTAAAGTCTAAAACATTCAAAAATTTTAATATTAATAAGTAAGAAATAACAAATATTCGTAAGAAACTCGGTGTATTGGTATCTGCGTGCATGTTTGTCGTGCTTTAAAAAGTCAAGGTTGATATAATAGATTTTATTTAAATACTATTCATAGTAGGTTTAAGAAGCATCAATTTTACACACGATACTAAAGGTCAATTTAATTTATTACGTTATGTTTTTTTTTAAATTTAACATATATTTAACATTATAGTAATAAACTATAAAATATTATAGTAGTAAGCTATAAAATAATGTATTAATATTTTTGGGTTACAAAAGCGTCTTAGTTAGTCTTTAAATTTAAGTAAGTTTAGTTTAAATTTAGATTTTGATAAAAAATTATAAAATTTCTAATAATAAAGAAAAAAATATGTAGTGTCGATACATAGTCTGCCTACTTCACAAGCTAAAATATCATCAATACCACCTGGATACTTGGCATTTCACTACTTACTTATACAAAAAAATTGATACGGAACCATCGGGCCGTCTCATTTGGCCTCTTTTCGTGATCTTATTAGGACTTTCATAAATAGTTTAGCATTTCGATGCCGACACAGATTTATATAAATTCAAATTGAAAATACAAGAACTAATTACTTTTATTATGATTTAAAATTGAAACGAATGATTTTATTCCATTTATTATTTCATATTTTACGAAATCTACGTAGTATTTGCGCAGGAAAGCAGAGAAGCAAACTGGTAATACCATATTTGTGAAAGTTAATATGAAAGTTAGAGAACTGATGACACACTTGACAGGAAAGATAATGATTATAACGATAATTCCTTAATTTTCACTGTAATTAAATTCTCTACACATTTTTGGATATTATAAATCTTCACTATTAAGTAAGCAGAAATAAATTAGTGATGTTTCCCTGAATTTCACCTTCCTTGAAACTTACTAGCTTTGTGATTTTACCCACATTATGAGTATACAACCATACATATATTCATATGGGATTTGTACATCCCATGATCCCAACCAATGGTGTAAAACCGAAAATCTAAAAAACGTCCATCGTGCTAGCTCTACGTCATACTTATAATATCACATACTTCTTTTTAAACACACAGTCCACTTAAACTCTTTTGTACAATAATAAGAATACCAGTTTTTGACAACAACAACAGAACAACAACAGAATTACCTGTTTGATAATTAGACATATTGACGGAGCGTATTGCAGCCTAGGGCTCCGTGGATTTAAGAACTATTCCTTCAATATTCTTATATATAGATCTTAACCATTATATTATATTTAGATCTAGTTCTAGTCACTCGTAAATATAATAGTGAAAACTATAGTTAAACCAGATAAGCCCTTTCTGAGAATAACGTACAAGCGCACAGACAAGCAGGCAAAAACTTTAAAAATCAAGATAACGATTCCATAATTACAAGAGAAATTTTAATGACATTCTAGATAATTTTGTGTTGTCATCATTTGTTTATATTTAAGAGAAGAAATTAGGTCCTTCGTGGCGCGGGGTCACAAGCGTGACTGTAACGCGAGGGCTACGTTCGATCCCATTTGGGGGAATGAATTGTTATTTATTAATATTTTCATTTATTCGCTCTGTTACTAAAGTAAAAGCGCAGCATTGAATTCCACTACTTAACATACAATGCCTCAAAAATTCAGCGGAAAATGGGAAATGAAGTGTCTTGACACTAGATTCTTTCCACTTAACCTGCATTTGCGGGATACAGCGAGAAGCTAAAAAAAAGCTTCTCTAAAGTATTATTACATTAAAAAAAATTGTGATTATTTCTATTTTATCTGTGCCCAAATTGAGCAAAACCTGTTATGTTTTTTAATTATGGCGTCAGGAATGTATCAAACAGCATTTTACACAGTTTTTTAAATTTGATTAGAAACTTGTGAGATACCAGTAGTTTTTTAATAGATCAAGTGTTCTTTTTTTCTATTAATATTTAAAAACGAAAACGTTATTATATTTTTGAAATTATTTTTCTAAATACAAAAAGTGCGTTTCTGAACGAAGCATTCACTGTTTGTGTGCGATAATGCACATGCTTTGGTGTACACTACAGGACTGTTGTACAAATAAACTGGTTGGCAGCGTGTGGCAGTACGCAGTCAGTTATATATCTAATCTCGAAGCGGTCGACCGTTTTCGTCCAGAATTATTCTAACGTGAAAAATAATGAGGACTTAAAAGTAGATAAAAACGAAGATAAATTATATGTGGAAGTGTTGAGTATTAATATCTAGAAATCAGCTTTGGATTTCTTACGTTTTACAAGGTAAGCGTAGTGCTGCAAATAATTGAAGATACATTAATTATGACAACGTACATACATACATACATACATCACAATACATTACTGACATAAGTTAATGTTTTTTTAATTAATTAGAAGTGACATTAGAAGATTTTTTTTTTATATTCTAAAGACCTCATATTGTGAATGATGTTGATAGTGAAAAAATTATATTTTTGTTGACAGTTTCTTATTAGTTCAAGCAGGTATTATAAATTTACTTTAAGAATCATTTTGGATTTAGAATCAAATTGTTTAAAACGCAAATATTTCTGTTTGTATTTGAATTATTATAGTAAATAAAAACCGGTTTTATAGATGTACATGCACCTTATCTCTATGACATTCAAGAAGTCTTCTGTCATGTTTATTTATTTTGTTTGATTTTCATCCGTGACGTATTTAAACAGAAAATATAAATATATAATCTTTCTTACACTATAAATCTTTTATATACACTATATATTATATATTTCTTTTTATAAATCATATTTTTACTGTAGTAGAGGACTACTTTCTCGATACCAACTTTATAATGCGTTAATTATATTTATTATTGTTCTTAAGTTCAGTCAAGATCCAATGGGTAGTTTTAAAAATATAAACGGATATAAACCGGTTGATGATAATCTACATTCTGAATTTACAAGTATGTTAAAAATTATTCAATAAAACGTCGTTCGTCTTTTTTGTCAACATTATAAGATACAAAACATTTAGAGAATTATATACATGTCATATTCTTAAAATATATATAAAATATATAAACTCGGTAGTGTTAATAAAAGTAAAATAAAAAAAATATCTATATCTAAACCTCATTCTTATGTCTTGTTTCATAAGTGCTAAAATATTCATTAAATATGCATTATCTCCACCGATTTCATTCTCCCACATAACGGAATTATTAAAAAAAGAATGTTAATTTCTCTCATAAATTTATTTTTATTTATGAAAATTATTTGAAGGTTAATCTACATAAATAACCACACAATAAACCGAAAAATTTATCTTTCGAAAATAATGTTCATGAGGTTAATAATATAAAAAAATTTTTGCAATCCATTTTCTCACGACCTAATCTGTAATTTAACAATGTAAACCTTCTGAGAACCATTATAAATTGTAGCTAGTTAGTTAATCTTGTTTTTTATTGCCTAATATGTTAATTAAAAAAAAGAACGAAAATAGATTGTCTATGGTTTTAATGATATAGTTCAATGTAACATAATTATGAATGAGATTTTATAGTTAATGAATGGAATGTGGTTTAAAAACCACAATCTTTAAATGTTTAAAAAAAAAACAATATATTTTTTAGCAATGGGGAATTAGGTTCCTGTGTCTGGCACCCCTGCTCTGGGCGTGATA
This sequence comes from Heliconius aoede, assembly GCA_037355905.1. Classification (NCBI taxonomy): domain Eukaryota; kingdom Metazoa; phylum Arthropoda; class Insecta; order Lepidoptera; family Nymphalidae; genus Heliconius; species Heliconius aoede. The sequence continues at coordinate 438,363 of JBAIZZ010000082.1, read as the reverse complement.
CAGCGTGAGGCTATTACAAATATGTATACAAAAGTTAGCATATTTAGTAATGTAAAAATTAAATAGGCATATTGCATAATTTGGTCATTAATGGTGTTAACAAATCGTAGAGTTACACACTATTGACTATTAGAAAGAGATTTCACGTTCCCACATTAAATTACCACAGATACGCTAAAAGTTGCCAAATTTTTAAATATGTTCGTACTTATGTAGACAATAAAAAATAATTTTACAAGATTTTCGACATTAATATTTTTTTCTTTTATCTTATGTTTTGTTTAGCATAAGCAAAGGAAATAAAAAACACTATGGATGGACTAGTTAACATATAATAATTTATTAAGTTGCTTACAATCTATTTTTTTTTTCATTTTATACAACAATTTATTTCGTCAATTATTAAAATCTAAAAATATATGTTTAACGCCGATTAACGCGAACGAAGAATAGCTTTCGCATTCGAATAGCTGTAGCATCTGGCATCTTTTTCTATCGTTTTAATATAAAATGTATGAAATATTTCGAAAAATGTGATTTTTTTAAATGTTTCCTTTTTGTCCTAGAAATTATATTGCACTGTAAAAAATATATCTAAAAAAACCGTGTAATGCATAAATGTGTTAACATATTTGGCGTATTTAGCTATTTTATTTTATGCAGCTAATTTCTTTAAAATTGCTTAATAAATATCTAATAAACGTGTATGTCTATTTAATTTAACCATTACTACATTACTAAGACATTTAAAATAATGGTTTATAGTATATTTTCCTAGTTCAAATATTATTTTAAACGATGGCAACATTCAGAAATATATATTAAGAGTACCGGGGATATAATATAAGCCTAGAAATTAGTTGAGATACGGGTACTTATTAGAAAAGATGATAAGAGAGGATGTAAGATGGAATGTAGATATTAAAATTTAATTGTATATTGAGTTAGATTTACGTGGAAAGATAAAGTATTTATGCAAATAAATGGACTACACTCATACTCATATTATCATTTTACAATATTTAAAGACTTAATTTAAAGACTAAAGTGCAATACAATGAACAATGTAAGCTCGTGTAACGTACACGTTCCACACATTAAAGTTAGTGACCCACTGTGTTTTTGCTAAAAGGCACGTCGCGATCGTAACAATAAAAACTCGCGGGCAATAGGTAAAGCAATATTATATTTATAACCGATAGTTTTCGTGGGTAGAAACAATTATATTTTTTTTAACGATGTGTTGCCTAAAAGATGCTTACGGCCTTGAACGAACAATAGAATTTCCTGTTTCATCAGTACAACAGACAGACGAACGAAACTAGACATGAAATATGCATAATTTCCCCCGATTTCTCTCTCCCACATAACAGAATTATTTAAAAATGAATATTATTTCTCTTATAATTTCTTATAAATCTTACAATTTATATATGATGATTTATAGTCTATAGCTATAGTTATGCGACCGGTCGCCTGGCACAAAGTACGAGGGTATACAATTGATATATGAACTTAAAGTTGATTGAAAAATTTTACTTGAATAGAATTTCAATTGCATTTGAGTAGCATGAGTCAAACTTCTTTTCCTTTTACATTGAAATAAATAATGTAAAAGTATTACACGAAATATATTTACTGTAGTCAATAAAATGAAGAATGGAGGCCTTGACAATTGAGGAAATGAAGATGAGTGATTGAGGCCACTCGTGGCGCAAGAGAACGAGTATAATCGTAAATGTGATAGGTTATGGGCTCGATTCCCACTTAAGAAAAAGAAATATTTAATTTCCTTTCTCTGACAACAAGATAATACGCGGCGTTGAGTTCTGCACTACACTCAACATGCAATGTTTTCCGAATTCGGCAGAAAATGAAGAAGGGTCTTAATGGGAACTGAGCAACTCTACACGAAAACACAACATTAGGTTCCCAGGTTCTCTCTGGCTACCCGACGATGTGCGGGATACAACGTGAAATAAAAATAAAAGCGTGCGAATAAAAATTAGGAAGGATAACGTTATATTTTATTTATTATAATTTACATTACACAGTAAAAACTGTTACTAAATTTAAAAAATATTTTAAAGCTTCAAAGTTCTACCTACAAAATAGTTTAAAAGCTAACTACGTAGTTAAGTAATAGGAGGTGCACGTACCACGGAACTATATAATTTCAAGGTTGGTTAAGAAACAATTTGCTATCTTAAACGAGTCCTTTTAAGCAATTGTATGAACGTGTAAGGTTAAAAAAAAATTATGGTAATATTTTCTTTATAACGCAACGAAAGTTGTAGTGTATTGTAACTATAAAATATAGATTTAAAATTAAATGGCATTAGAAAACAATTAGTATAAAAAAATATTACTTTAATAAGATAAGATTACTATCTTACACAATCGTATCGTAGTTAATGTATTTGGATGTCAATGAATAAACCAAGATAGAATATTGTATCACTAAACAAAATAATTGTATATAAGTTATGTGTAGTATGTAGGTATGTGTCACTTCTGTTGCCAACATCCGATTTACAAAATGATAAAAACAATGTTGAGAATTTCTCTTTCATATTAAATTTATTTGAAAATTATCAAGATTCATTATTTAAATTTGTTGCATTCTTCATTAAAGGTGACCGTGAAGTCCAAAATAGAAACTCAGAATTGTAACAGAAAGTGAAGAAAGAAAGAAATTTTCATATCTTTTTCAAAAAAAAATGTAAAATAAACAACTAAATTTTTGGGATATCGTTTTTATATACGAACTAGACATATTCGAAATTTCAACAGAAGTACCTTTAACTGTAATAATTTAAATAATAGGAAATTATTTATTTCGTCAATATAAAACATTTAAAAAAGTACGTATATAAAGTAATTATTCTTAATACATATACAAATTATATTTTATTATATATTATTTGTAAGGATGAAGTAACAAATTTATGGAAGACGTAGACATATAACTTGATATAAAATATGTAATTCTGAATATATAATATATATATTACTATTTTTTTGAGTTTGAAATTTAAAATATTACTTTAAATGGTAGGAAAACAAAATGTCAAAGAATCTCATGGCCAAGTAAAGGCCAAAACTAACATTGTTATTAATATTCGTAAAAAAAATACATACAGATATTCAAATGAATACATGAAATTAATATATAATTATATTTCTGCTCACTCGAGTATAATAAAAACTACAATAACTAATACAAATGTTGTATATCAATAACAATAGTAAAATTTGTAATTTTATCCTCCTTCTTAAGTTAAAAAAAATATATATATTTTTTAATTATGTTCCATTACTTGCATTAAATAATATTATGTAAATTTTCCTATTAATATTAAAATTCATCACAATTATAATAATATATTTCTAGCATAGGTACGTTAGTTTTTTTTTTAAGAAAAAAATAATATTTCGTTACTGTACATTATCTAGACCGTAAAAAACGCGTAATAACGAAATAGTAATATAAGAATATTTTAAATAGTTACCCGTAATAAGTATGAAAAGTTACGAAAATAGTTGCTTAAACAATATGTTGCTATATAGAAAACTAATTGCTATTTTTTATTGAATTTATATTGATAATATGGCCGTCTGGTTGACGCAGCGTTGATATTTTTATTTTTGTCACGTGTATTTATTGTGACACTCACAAGGTTAAAAAGAATCCAACCCGTTTGATTTCTACTCCCCACTTTGCTTATACGCACAGATTTTTAAACACGCACCTCTCCTCGTCGCGCAGTCGGATAATAAAACCGAGACGTTATTATACCGTTTACTCGTACCGTCGTCCTACAAAAAAGGAAACTTGAAGAGTTGTGTTACTATAATACCAAACATGTTCTCGTTCATTGAACTGTGGACAGAGAAGGTCTGGATGTCATTAGCTTTTTTTATATAAATCAGGTGACAAAAAGACGTTTGGAAACTGACATTGGATTTATTAAATGTACGGAACGAGCTCGTTTTAATCAAAATTACTATATATTATTATTTTGTTCGATAATTAATGTTTTTTTTAGGATGCCAATTAAATTGTCTCTAAAAAAACTGTCATCCATTAACATACATACTTATCAACAACCTTAAGCGTAACTTCCGTTACAACTAATTAAGATTATACTTTTGTTTAAGTATAATTACATTGCATTTCGTGTTAAATAATTAGAAAATTTGCGATGGATTTGAACTCGGCATCTATAAAATAGCCACAAAAAAAATTATGTGTACCCATGTATAAATATCTGCGAATTGATACACGATGACATCAACACCCGCATTTGGTACATCGACAATGACGATACTACATAAAAATACATCGTTTAAATTAGTATGTAAGAAAGCAGAGTTATATCAAATCAAAAATTTGTATATAATCTATGTAAAGTAAAAAGAGAAATTTAAGATTAAGAAATTAGATTAAAAATTAATTACACTACAGTACGGTCAACAAATCGTGGCCGTCTGTAATTAGGTTGTAAGTACTGGGCCCCTCCATTAATAATATATATAGAACAATATACCTATTATAGAAGTAGATTTACTATATATATATATATAACTCTATCTATGAATTAGTCAAGATGATTTAAATACACCACGAGTAGTTGTATTCGTCACTGAGTACATAATTTTTTATTCTCTTTAACTTATGTATGTACGTAATACGTTTACGTACTAAGTTGTTACTGTACAACTGTGTGACAACAGTTTTATAAATATTTACATATTAATAACTTATGGTATCGTGTTATAAAACAATAGTGTTCCAAGTGAGTCATTTTAGGCACAGCCGTTCTTTTTCTGTCTGTTATAATTTTTTTAGCGAATTTGTAACAAAAAGGAAAATTTTTAATTAGATAATAAAAATGTACTTTATCTTTTTTCCGTTAAAAATATGGATATTTGAATCCACTGACTGATATGTATGTGCTATTTTTGATTTATTGAAGTCAACAACCAGCTATTGAGGTTCTTGTAGGTTTGATTATAATAATTTTAGTCTAATCCAATTCTTTATTAATTGCTTAGACTGTGTTCGATGGCGACTGGTTTCTTTGCCTTAAGTAAATGTCAAGGATATTATATTATTACATTTAAAATGAAATAATTTAGGAGTACTTTGTGCCATAACACCATGACTGACGGAACTCAACGTCGCGTGTTGCCTTGACAACAGAGCAAAGAAATGAAAATATTAATAAACAATAATTAGTTCCCCCGAGTGAGAATCGAACCCACGACCAATACGTCACGACGACCTCTTTAATTTATATCTCAATACACTTAATATGACATTAAATATTCATAATCGAAAAGCTAATTTAGATTCAACATTATCAATCCTAAACATCGCGATGACATTTATTGTGCAAGTGGCATTATGAATTAGTTTGAACTTCATATATTTTAAAAGAGAAGATATATGATTAATATTTTACAACATTGCATGCCAAGAACTAATAACGAACTAAAAATAGAAATTAAAATATTAAATATTAAAAAAGTTTTTTAAATTTTGAACTTGTGGAGTGTGTGGGAGAGAGGAGAGAGAGAGAACTCGAACATAAATTATATATATATGGGTGTGTATGTGTGTACATATATATGTATGTATAAGTATAGTTTGTATATATATATATTGCCCATACCTATAATATTTGCAATATATTTAAGGAAAATAATATATACATTCATTTGAGTACCACTTGTGTTCATTATATATTTTACAACGTTGACTTTTAAAAAATATAAATAAAAATAACATATAAAAAGAAAATTGTCAAAATATTGTGAGTAGATTAAGTGATTTTTCATGAAAAATAAAATAATCAGTAAACTTTTTAGTTGGTATTAACCTAAAAGTTCTTTAGAATCATTAGTCTCTAAGAACGAACTCCTTTGTCCAAACGCTCCATTGACAGTACTCATGCGTATACATAGAAAAACTTCTATTTCTTTGTTGCTGTTCAAAAGGCCCAGTTGTTATGTCGTATTTTCGGTTCTTACTGTTAAGTTTTATAAAAATGTAGACAATAAAATGACTACAATAATTTTATTGTTATAATATTTATATAATTTTAATTACGGTGTTGAGTGTAGCCACTCAATATGCAATGCCTCCAGAATTCGGCTGAAAGTGTGGAACGGAGTGTCTTAACACTAAATTCCCTGTGTGTGCAGGATACAGCGTGAAACTCATTTAATTTAATTTTTATTTAATTTACGTTTTACGATTGAAATATTTATACGTAATATATTTTTATTGTTGTTGTTACAGATGGCGATATTTGGTTTCGTAATTTTGAGCGTTTTACTACTTCAAGCAAGCTCAAAAGCTGCTCCAAGTTCAGACGCAACTAAAAGTTTAGAGGAAATTAAAAACATCGAAGATGGCCCTAAACTAGACAATGTACCGTATGGTACCACTGAAGATGTAAAAACTATTGACGAGAACGAAAATAACGGACGACAGAAAAGATATTATGATTATGTAGAATTTGGCTTTCCACCTGTTTTTGATTCAAACTTCCCTTTTCCGAGCCGATTTAACTATAATAAAAGAGATGAATCACAATATACAGGTGTGTACGGGAGTGAAGATTCCTTACTTTATATATTAAAGTCTCTACAAAGAATTCTTAATGATGCCAGGCGGCAACAATCACCGCCCAAGCCGACACGCGTTCACATACCTACCTATATACCAATATATTACCTACCTCAAGCGGCATGCGATTGCACTAGTAATTTACCTCAGGAACCCATAAATAGTAATAAAGAGACCAATAATAAAGATATAAACCATAGCAATGATAAACAGCCGCTACCTCCTACAGTAACTCCATCAAGTGAACTGCCTGCTACAGTTCCTGGTCTTCCTAATAGATTTCCTGATCTTGACGATATGCTGCAGAATTGGGGGACTGTTGTAGATCAAAATAGACCTAGTGATGTTGGAAATGATGACGATGACAATGATGGGAACAGACCCATTTCTTTGGAACCTGTCGATATTCCCGTCGATATCCCGGTGCCTCCCGTAGAGCACGGCAGCGCACAAGCCGGTGCCGAGTCACAAACAACGACCACGACGGCGAGAACTGTCTTGGGAAGTGAGAAAGCACCAAGCGACGAGGGGAATGAAATACCCAGCCTGTGCGACGCGGCTATTGTATCTTGTTGTGTTAGAAAAACAGTAACATATAGCTGTTTCGCACAACAAGGATGCCCGGATCCTTCATTTAATGGCGATCCTTGCGAAATAAAAAATTTTCGTCAAGTATTAAATAGAGTGCATGCGTATGTAAGACAACGAAATGGTTAAAAAATACAATATTTATGTATTTTATATTTCCATATAATCATATTGTAAATATTTTATTTCTAGCCTTGTAGTCCTTTTTCTGGGTTTGAGTACTTTATGATAATAAGATGAAAATTACTATTTATTTTTAGGAATAAGTAGACGTTACTCGAATACTCTCTACAGTTCTTATTTAGAAGTTTTATGTGTGCTTAAGAGAGGGAAAAATAAAAAAAAAACATAACTATACTTCTTTTACAATATGTGATACTTTGTTCCTATATATATTTACTATAGATCGCTTCAAAAATATATTTACAAACAATTATTTTATGTGGCTTAAGGAAGCTTACTGCGTATGTATGTTGTAAATTTATTATTGTTGAAGCGTTCACTTGTCATTATGAAATACTCACGTAACTCAACAGTGCCTTGGTTCAAACTTGTATTGATTATAAAAGATTTTGCCGCGAAATTTCACCTGCTTGTTTGTAAAGTACAAAACTGTATTAAACATAGTATTAAATTATTTAAACTCCACAAAAAGGTTTTATTTTCTTGTACTCTATTACTTTACTTAAAATCTATCTATTATTAAATTAAATATATAATCTATTATTATTAAAATCTATCTTTTAAATTTTATTATTTAATAAGGTTAATCAATAAAGAAAACAAAAAGTTAGAGATTTTTAGAGGGAACCGTCTATTAAGATAGTCAGTTCTCTATTTTCCGTCGAATTCTGGAGGAATTGCTTGTTGAGTGGCGTAAGTCAACGCCGCGCTTTGTCTAGACACCAGCGAATTTCTTTATGTAAGTTAGTTATCCATAAGCGTTTTTTTACATTGGGACCCTCAATCTGTCACCTTTTGAACATCTGATCATTGGTGATCCAATGATCAGATGTTGAGACTGATGAATAATCACATCACGTTTAGCTTGTGTCTCTACGTCACGACCTTCCTCAATGAAATTACTGATACTCAGCAGCCAGCAGTGCAAGCAGAGAAAACATAGTGACAAAACAAAGATGAGGTATCTTGACAACCTCGTCTTCCGCTTTTTGCTCTAATTTTGTGTTAAAATGTCCTATTGTGCCACAGAAGCCTCACCACATTATATGTAAAATATATATATAATGAAACACTTTACAATTATCATCACCTTTGTCAGTAAAATCTTAATTTTTCTATGGAGATGAATGAATGGATGCTTTGTGAAATTAACATGGGTTATAAAGACATGACAACAAGTAGAAAAGCAACAAAGAAATAACAATAGACTGATAAAATAATAATTAAAGATGCTTGTATAGAACTTATATCTAGAGTAAATTCAAGACAAGAAAAGACGATTGACGGACTGAGATATTTGCTTGCTACAAGACAGTCAAAAAAAATGTCTCAGTAGTCAGTACATTAAATATTCTTACAAAAAAATCATTTAGGAATGGGCTAGAATGACAGAATTGTCAAAAATGTAGCGTGTGTCAGTTTGTCTGTTATCTTCTGAATTATTGAACGAATTTGTATTAAACTTTTCGTTATATAGCTATTATAATTTTTAATTATAAGGTCTGGGACTGGGTCTAAATAACTCTAACCTATAAATTTAGAAAAGTAAAATACTATGATTGCTATATTGGTCCTATTGGCTAAACTATAAGAAGTAATCAAGTGCGTCCGTATCAAAGGTTGTTGAACGTGCTGAGAATTTTCCATTGACATGTAAATATAGAAGATCTGGAACATCTGATGAATAATCACAGCAGTCGAGCTAAATTAGAATTAAAAACAAAATGTCGTGATTGTAAGCGTGATTGGTCTTTTCTGGATTATCTGATAAAGCATTATCGTAATCCAGCTAAATTAAAAGACACAGGAATTGTTCATTATGGTGGGCAATTTTAATTGACATTTTAAAAATCATTGAAAATTCATGTTGCGGCGTCGTGGAGCAGTGCTCGTTGCTTCATTCATAATGATTCCGTGCAAACGAAGCTGCTAATTTGAAAAATAACTATAACATTTTACTATAACATAAAAATATGTCATTGAAATCGGATGACATTTTAAAAATTAAATTTAACATTTCCGTTTATAGACCATTGTATTTTTTGTAGGTATTAAACATTGTAACTGTTTAATGGCAGTAGCCTCGCTTTGAGTTTGTGTGAGTGATCACCAAAGGTACGTCACACCTATACTCACACAAAAGCAGAGATCAGCTTACGTCTCGCAGACTGTATGTCATTCTATAGTCTCAGTTATCAAAATACTATTTAAGCAAGGACTCGAAGTGCTACAATTAACTGAACTGACTATGTACGTATAAATAGTATATAATTTATAAATAAATAATGTAATAGTACGAAGCGAAGGATTTAAGACTTCGGGGACAACATAAAAATTAAGATATTAAAGTTAAAATAAAAATTTTTTTGATGAACCAACACAAAAATAAATGCATTAATTATCTTTGAACCCATTACATGATCTCCGATCAACGAAGCCATACATTTATAACATTCTCTACATGAATGTCAATATAAAGCTTACTATCCAGGTTAATTCCTAGGTCTCTAATATGTTTGACTTTCTCGAGTAAGACACCATTCAGCCAATACGCAGTATCAAAGTGACCTTTCTTCTTAGTAATTGTCAGTTAGATTCATTTTATTAACGTATGTATTAATTATAATTAGTAATATCCTTTTCATTAAAATATTTCCGTAATATTTTCATGAGTGTTCGCCAACGGGAAGTTCAGTTTATTAAAGATGACACATTTAATTTTCTCGTATTTGTTGTATTTTCGATATATACCAATATATTAAAATTCTTTTTTTAATTTGATATACAATTTATTCTGAGATACAAAATCAATGTTTTACAGTAAACATTTTAGGTAATTTTGTTAATGTAAATTAATGTATTTTCTATAATTTGGTATTCATCCTTATCAAAATAAATATAATAGCCACCTTTAGTATTTTATCTAGATTAAATTATAGCTAATTCTAATAATAAATAAATAAGGAGATATCAATTATTGATGAATGAATGATAAACTAGCCCACGAGCCGCACGGTAAGACCGATGCAAATGGACACATACAATTTCGATCTACTGTAAATTTTTATGTAATTGTTTATAATTAATTTATATTTTTCTTTGGTTCTCTTCTTTTATTCGAGTAGTTTAATTTCTTGGTCTCGTGTAAAATTTCGTCGTGCGCGACATCGCCCACTACTTTTTATTTAACGTTTTTTAGGTATATTTAGAATATAATGGTAAAGGTATGGTATACATAAACGAACTGAAATAGTCATCTCAGTTCGGTTGTACACTTAACATATCGTAATTTTAATCATTTGGGATTTTATTTAATGTTGCTCGCAAAAAATATTGTATTTAGTGTAAAGAATTGAGAATCTCGTTGAGCTCCGCCACTCAACACGCAATGCCTTCGGAATTCGGCGGGAAGTGAGGAATGAAGTGTCTTAACACTAGCGGGATACAGCGTGAAACTGACTAATAACCAAAACTATACCTAAAGAAAAATCCAACCATTATTCAGTGCCATTTTTCCGCGGCGACTATGCACGTATATAATGTCTACTGTAACCACATTATGTCATCGCACATGTAGTCCGCCATAATATTGTTGCTTAATATCCTCAGTCTTGGATGATGTCACAAACAAAACTTTCTGTGGTAACATCGACACTCTTTAAAAAAAACGTAGCTCTATTCCGGATAGTTTTTATTATCTTCGATTTTACAAGTATTAGAAAGCTCAGTTCGTTCTTCTCATTCCTTTTCGTTCTCTTTGTTCTATATTCTATATTTGTTATATATTTTTAAAAAAAAGTAAATCAATTCTGGTGTCAACGCAGCGTTAAGTTCCGCCAATCAACACGTAATGTCTTCACACTGTTTCGCAAAGTAAGGAGCGGGAAAAAAAATAATAACATAAATATAAGAAAACCGAATCTTTTTTATTAGATTACATACCAGTTGCGTAGATTATTATATATTTATAAATTGGAACATATTTGTTATGAACTAAAAATATATTATTACCATTTTATTCCCTGATGAGTAACCTGCTTGTGACGTTAGCCTACTTTTGAATTGTAAATATATCAAGAAATTGTAACTTTTTACTACGTAATTCTAATTGTTGTGACGTAAAGCTCATAATATAAATGCCTGACACCATATAGTATGACGCATTCCCATCAAAACCGTTCATCCATAGAACGTCTGTACAGCACATCGCAGTTAAATAAACATTACATAAATTAAGAAAAATACACTACTAAAAGTAAGTTCGATTTTTTATCGTATTATTGTATTTTATTTTTGTCGTAGATACACATATTTTATATTATTTTGTTTATTTTTATCTTTATATTTTTTGGAAACATTTATCTGCCAACTATGACATAGTTTCTATATACTAAATCCCTTAATAATAATAAGTAATTTTTCTTGACACCTTGATATAAATTGCCATATTTTAAGCTTGATGTTGGGTAATAACTCTAAAGTTTCGAATCTAAAGCATTCGGATTTGTCTTTTTCAATAACTTCATTAGAGCTCATAATAGTCTTTTTCATCTACACTGCTTTCAGTGCTTGAATATGACAAATGTTTTAGTACACCTAGGATAAGCAAAAAATTTAAATTATATGTTTAAAAAGTTTAATGTAGGGAAAACATGAACGTGGGGTCTTAGAGGCCTAGTTAATTTTTTTTAGCTTTTTTATAAATAATTTAACTCACGTCTTTTCAGGCTGTCAAAAAAAAATCACTAACACGAAAGGTACTGAGCGGATCAGTACCAGAGAGCACGAGGAAGTAGCCGGTTTGTGCTCTTCGAGAAACTTGAAGGCCTCTGAGACCCCACGGCGATTGTTAAAGGTTAACTAAAAGTATATCACACATATAGCTAACTGACTCACTCTAACTGAAAATAAAGTAAGACCTCTTTAATTCTGCTTCAAATATATAGTTGTTTATAATTGCTCTGAATATCCAAAATTATATTTTTTGCTTATTCATTTTAGATGGCGGTAAAGTTTGTGATACTTGTAGGAATATTACATATCATGAATGTTGAGCTAGCTAATATTGCTAGAACAAACAAATTGTTAACAAACATTTTATTTGACGAGAAAGCGATCGATAACAGCGTTAGTGTGCCAACAGCATCGACAAATATTGTTGATACAAGATTAAGCGGTACTACGAAACATGACAAAATGCGTAATCAAGCTCCAAAACCAACTTCAGGAAATAATAGCGAAAAACCTGTTTTTATTGAACTAAATGAGCAATACGAATATGAAAAGAATTCAGACAAACATAATATTTTATCTAATTTAGATGACACGAATCAAAACTGGGGCATACTGGTGAACTCCACTTCCATGGATGATGATGAAACAATTTACAGCAGACCAATTAATATACCAAAACCGCAAAAGGAAACTCCTTTATATGAAATTCAAGCAACAAATGATAAACGTCAAGGAAGGGCGCTGATGGCTAACTCGAGGAAATCGACAGTTCTAAAACCAAGGGAAGATTTCTTAACATTTAAAAGAGAAAAGAATGAGAAAGTAAACGAAAAGCCTACATTATGCGAATTTGCACTAGTTTTGTGCTGTAACGGAAACACTGATTTTGAAAAATGTTACACTTCTCGAGGGTGTTTCAAGCAAGGAGCTCAGCGTCAATATCAAAATATGTGCGTGAAAAAAGAAATAGATGAAATACTTCATAAAATCACAAAATATTACACAGATAATAATATATAATACCTGACAAAGTATCCTAGCCACAGACTATCAGAGTTTCCTAGCCACCGATGGCTTGGACCCTTGTCTCACCATCGGAAGTGTTCATATTTGTTTTATATTTTTAAATGTCTTTTTTTTTACAAGAATATATTTAAAAATGTAAAATGTATATAAATCATGTAATAAAAGTAATTGCGATATAATATATATTTATAGAATCAAACATCACACTTATATACAATTCTAAACTTCCTTGTCTGTGATAATACCTAGTGTAGTATTTAGTATATCAATGCATTTAATGTTTTTAATCTAAATCTAATTTACACATATTTTTGTTTTAAATATTTTCAATTTGGTAAAAACTTATTGATTGAAAATGGAAAAATATTATATTTTTTTTACATGTAGCAGTGTTTTATTTAATGTCCAATTAAACGATATGACAGATTTCTGAAAACTAAACTCACATATATTCTTATAAAGTATTTAGTAATTAAAACTGATAGTCACGATGTATGTACGTACAAAACTAAGCGCTTTGTCCTATACATTGCAGTGTAGAACTCATGTTATTTTCTTTTGTATTCCTCACGTTTGGAACGAATCATTTGTAGCACGGGCTTAGAAAAAAAAGAGTAACCACTTATTTATTTTATTTAGATATATAATACATCCAACAATTCTTGTCGTTAAATGCATTTGTAGAGTTCGAAAAGCTTATTTGCATAAGAATTGATAATATAAATGTCATCTTTCACTTTTTTACTTGTTTATATTTGTTCCATTTACTAATTTGAATGATAATTGAGACTTATCTACGACACTCAAACACGTAACCGTAACACGTAAACTGTGAATTTATAGAATTGTATAAACAGCATTTGAATTTATCCTTAAAAATATATATACTAATATTGAGGACGTCGCGGCACAGCAGAGCAAAGTTGTGACTGTAACACGACGGTTGTGGGTTCGATCCCCACTCGAAGAAGTGAAATATTTATTTACGTTTATATTTCTTTATCTTTACTCTGATATCGAGGCAAAGAGCGGCGTTGAGTTCTCAACACACAATGCCTCCAGACTTCGGCAAAATACAATAGGCTGCGAGCCAAAAGCTATAATTCCACTGACCGCTACTATTGTTATCAACCGACAGACAGACGGACACCACCTCCTCCTGATTTCATATTTTTTGTTACTTAAGTATGTCTCTTATATTGCCACCAGACGTGGGCTTTAAAAGACCTAGCTGCCAAACAAATCCAATTAAGAGAGGTTCAACAACACCTATAATAATTGCACGCAATAACACCTAATAATTAACGCACAAGCCTGTTAACCACTCGATGAAGTACTTTACTTAAGTGACGAGTGGACTGATTTAACACAACCTTGTTGGCCTTTTATATACAGCGTGAAGCTGTATCTAAAAGGCCAACAAGGAAACAAGCTCTGCAGCCAAGGTATCTGATCGCAGAAGTTTATCTGCAGCAATAAAACACCATGTCACTTTTTTAAGTTAATTTAGATGAGAGGAATATTAAAACCTATTGCATTATTGTAATTGCAAATTAACCACTGGTCACCCTAGTCAGTGCAAAAGAGCAAGTTGACAAATAAAAAAATTAAAAATAAATCTAACACACTTCTTTTAGTTAAAATTTATAAATACTATTTACTCAATTTTCAGTTGAACCCAAAAATATCTAAATATAATACTTAAATAAAACTCAATGCTGCCGATTTTACAGTTAGTATCTATTGTATGCCAGTGGGCAAGCACAATTTAACGAGAATAAAATTGCTTTCTGCTTTTCCTGTATTTGAAATATCAGCCCAATTATCATCCAATGATATGGAGAACATTAGTCCAGCTATCTGGGTGCAACTAGTCGCTACCTAGCCAAGCTCAGTTTTTTGAAAAAAGAAAGTGTCGCATGCTCTTTAGATTGAGCTGTTTCTACCCAATTAAATTTAATTGAACAATGGACAAGTAAATACTCTACGTCCAGTACGTCCATTTCGTGTTTATAAAAATCCCGTTTCTTTATCTGCATCTACGCAATGATACAACGATATATATTTGTTTTATATAGTACTACTTGTTTATATAGCTTAGCCTCGAGATCACACAGTTGACGTTCACGTACACGATCGGACGTTTGCGCAGTTTTACGTTTATAGATATTTTAAATTATATAAAATCTAAAAAGTTTTCTGATCAGAAGTGAAATTTATGTGAGTGTTATCGGTTTAATAAAAGCTTCTAAGGTGTCTTTGTTATAGATTTAAATTACTTTTTTTTTTGGTTTTTATCTAAAATACAAGGTCAAATGTAAATAAACTTTTGAATGGAAAAAATTATGAGGATAAAAAAAGGAGAATATGAGTCTTGATCGCCAAAATCCTACCAAGTTTGCTTAGTAATGAATAATAACTTCATGTTTGATAACTGATCGCTACAAGTAACAGGATATGTCTCACGTGCGTTAAACTTTATATCGTTGATACGGCTCCATACAAACTGGGAAAACCCAACGTAACCTCTGACTAACATTCAGTATCGTATAACATTTAAATAAGTATTTACTATACGTTATTTACACCTATACTTTTATTTTTTATATGTATGTATATCTATATAGAATAAAGATGTAATAAAATTGTCATAAATTTAACCATATAATTTAAACATAATTATACCTAGATAAGTTTGAAGAAGCACTTCTAACACCATTTATTTCAAAACTTTTCTATTTATGTAGATTCAATACTTATTATAAAAACAAATGTAAAGTGTAAAAATTAAATGAAGGCCTAATTTAATATATTTTAATTTTAACTTTTACAGATACAAATATGGACAAATATATAATATTAGTAGGGATTGTTATAATCATGGTCCAGTTGAACAATGCACGCAACATCAAAACTGCCTTCATTAAACTTGAAGATCCAGTCAAAAATTCCACTTACATCACTTATGAAGAATTAGTTTACATTCTCCAATCCAGGCTTGGAGGAGAAAGTGAGCGGCCAAAGTATATGACGCCTTGCGCTCGAGCCATACTGGGATGTTGTAAAAACAAAGTTATGAATGAATACTGCTCAGAATCTCTACAATGTGGGGCGTACTTCTTCGATGATAACCCTTGCGAAGACAAATTTATTTTGCGGGCCTTGGAAGCCGCTAGGAAATTCTACGACCAATTCAACAATATTCAAGTATAATGAATCTTAAAAAAGAATTATAGGAAATTTTGAATGAAATTATAATATCAGGAAACGCTACGGAGAATTTCGAATCGGTGATAAGCTTGGAGGGCATTGTCCTTTAGGTATTTACTTAAGCATGTATATAAAAAACTGTGATGAAAAAGAGGAAGTGAGACGAATAAAGGATACGTGAAGATATTATATTATATTGGAAAATTATACTGATTAATATTACTTTAAACTTCAGATTTATTACTTCACCAGAGAAGTCTATATATGTATTTATCGTTTGCGTTTTAAATAATTTTCAATAGCATGTTATAATTTTCATTTCTCGTGTAAAATACGATACCTAATATATTTTGTATGTGGGTAAATCACTTAACGATACAGCGTTACCGATATATCGTATTGTATTTTTTAATTAATTCTGTTTACTTCAGTAACTTCTACATATATATAATTTACAACAATTTTGTCTCAAGTGATGTTATGTTACTTTAAAAATCTAGTCCATATTAGAATATTTTAATGTTTCAATCTATTACTTATTCAATTAACTAAATACGTTAAGTATTATCACACTATTGATCTGCAAAGTGGAAAATAGTAATATAATCTTGCCTATGTTTATTTACTGTACAAAGGTTACAAATCTGGCGCACGGCCAGTACGAGGCAACAAGTATATATTTAGTTGAATTTTTCTTTAACTTTAAGCGTTTGAAATAACTATTTGTTGTACGTGTTCGGATACTCGTACATATATTTGTACGTATTATATAGATTACATAATGGTTTATTTTAAAATTGATTCTCTGTTTAAAGTCTATAATATTTGAAGAAAAGATGCAACAAAATTATTGTTCTAAATGAAATAAAAGAAAACTGATAAGAGAGAGTTAGTTTTTTATTTAATATTTTTAATTGAAATATAGTAGCAATATTGCTTAAAATATAAGGAACAACAAACAATATTACAAGAACTCTGATAAAGAGTTCACCGAACTAATCGATCTAACTATCTCTAATAGGCTATGGAGTATAGAATTATATAAAAATGTTTATCAGCATTTACATAACTTACAGTAATAACATATACAATAAAGCTTGTTATCAACTTACTTACAACGCAGATAGATCAAGAAATCAACACAAAATAAATTTACTTGAATTCTTTTACTCGCAAGACGACTTTTAACAACAAAAAACGGACTTCAAACTGTTGTTTGAAGTCTGTGTTTAGTTTACTAACTAAAAAGTTGAAATAGAGTTGTTTGTTTGTCGCGCACATATGTAATACAAATTTAAAACTTATATATTTCTGTCATAGATGACATTGTCAAACCTGAGCCAATTTAATACAAGAACCCAAGAGAAATACCAACTTTCATATAAAGAAGGAATCATCAAAAGCTGGAGGAGGTTTTATAGATGTCGGTTAAAAAAGGGAACATTGCCGATAACTTAGAATCATGTAAAATTTCGTCACATAATATTATATATCTAGTAAATTACAATTTCTTATCCCCTTATTTTCTACTGTGTGAATTGCCTCGACTAAGTTTCTAAGCAATAAAGGGCGCTCACGCTGCACCTGCGACATCTTTAATAGCCTATAAAACTTTCAATTCATAAATTGTTTTTTGTTATAGCACATATAAATACCCTACATATGGGTTTATATATTTAGAACTTTTTTGAAATACTTATATATATGTGATTCTGTAAGCTAATTTTACAAATTTTTACAAATATTACATTTTACAATAATATAACAATATATTGTTGATTTAGAAAACCGTAAAAGAATGCGAAAATTTATTTTTGTAAGCAGATTACATGACAATTTCAAAGATTGGAACATTCGTTCCGATAAAAGCTGAGGCTTAGCGAATCCGTAGATATATTCAATTTAATATTACTGGAGAGAAACCAATTGTTATATATATATATATGCATGGAATTTCAATTCTATTTCGTTTTCGAATTTTCTATTGATTATTATGTATAAATAAATACATTTATAATAGATTTTTTTATTTGTTATATTAACTGTATTTTCAATTTTTATTTATTTATATTACATATACGATTTAAATCACATTTGTATTGTCGAAGTCCTTCTACTGTGGTTTCTTTTTGAATAAAACCTGCGTACGTTCTATAGTTTGTTTGTCTGTTGTTTAACTAGCCTGTAATTAGCAAATCTGTCGTCATCACATCTACCAAAAATACTAAAAAATACATTTTTTGAATTTTTTTTTGAATTTTTTTTTTGTGAATTTTGTAAAATGTATTTCTTGATTGATAATAATGAAAATAATTTTGACTCTATTTAACGTTACAAAATCCCTACTTATTTCAAGGGCTACAGAAACTTTTCCGTTCAATGTCGTCATATTTGCAGTTTAGAATATACAGATTGTTTTTGACATCACCACTTTAAATGAAAGATACCACAGTTTTAACTACTCTATAAAAGCCTATTACAATTAAAGATATTTTGTCAAAAATGAAAATGTGATTTTTTTTCAAATAAAATAAATAGTAAAATGATCGTTGTAAAATAAAACGCCATTTGTCAACAACGACGCTCGCAGTCATAAGCCTGTCAAAGGGACACCGCCGCACACGCCTCATTCAAGAATCTCGTCATGGGACTTGGCGGCAAAGATTAAAGTTGTTTAACCCTTAGTAGTATTTTTCCTGTAGTAGTGACTGTTGACGTTATTAGTAACTGTGTCACACGTAATACGATATGGATGAACATCGTTAAATGAAAAAAAACCTACGTCTAAACTGTTGATATTTATTAATTATTTATATAGATATTGGTTTGAAATTTTTTTCCCTTTATGGTATGGTATGGTATGGTATAGATACTTATAGATATCTTTTTTCAACTTCGCGCTTGTATTCCGCATGTGGCAGTGCTGGCAAAGGTACCTAAACTAATTTTTGAACACGCTCCTCACTTTCCCGTGAATATTAGAGGCATTGCGTGTTGAGTGGCAGAACTCAACGCCGCACTTTGCCTCGACACCAGAGCGAAGAAATGGAAATATAAGCGTAAACAATTATTAATATTCCACTTCCTTCTAGTGGGGATTGAACCCACAACCGTCGCGTCACACCCTTGTGCCGCTGTGTGTTCTAGGTACATAAGTTATTTATATTTCACTTCAAAATATTTACAATAGCGAAATTCTTAGCAAAATAGCGTTCCTGTGATTACTTGGCGATGACAGGCGTTTCGACAAAAGCATACAACACAAAATAGATTAATCGATCAAACTCAAAGTCAATGATAAAAAGGGGTGAAACTAAATACCACTCCAATAATGAATCTTCAACTTTCGTAGATAAGTAGGTATATAGGATACCTACAGATATTAGATATTCGAAAAAAAGTAAAAATAATAAGACGAGAATTACAATATAAAATTGACGTATTCATTTTTATCATAAATGTATCTATTAATAAAATTTTACAAGTAAAAGAAAAAAAATTAACCCAAAATGCTAATACGTAGTCTTAATTATTTAACTAAATTATTCTTTTAATAAGTAACTTATTAACAAAGGAAAATTGTATTTATGACATAGTTATAAAATTCGTTGTCAAAAAGTACCAGCAGGAAAAATTTGTGAATTTTTCCTACTGGTATCTCAAATTTCCCATATGTTGAATCAGTTTCGCGAAAATTACTAACGTCATAATATAATGTGTGACGTATTTCGGCTTCTTTTACAAGAATTTGATTAAAAAGACGCGATTCATCGATTGTCGTTTCTTATGCACAGGTTTTATCAGATTATTTATATAAGATAATAGTAACACTATGTATCTACTACTTTTAGGGCTACCTACCCACAGGGTAAAACGATATTATTGAAACTCCGCAGCTCATCCGTCTGTCTCAAGTCTGTATCTCATGAACCGTGACAGTCATACATTTGAAATTGTTGCAAATATTGACGCTATAACAACAATTATGAATATTATTTTCAAATGAATGGTATGTTTTGTTTTTAAAATTTACATTTTACTAAGTAAATTGTGTAAATTTCATTTCCGTAAAGTATAAAAAATCTAGAAGCAAGTTTAATTATAATTACGTAAACAAACAGCCTACATGAATGACGTTGCATTAATGCCCTTTCTGTTCAGCTTTTGTACACACATTTTAGTACCATAATATAGGCTAAGGGTACGTTACGAAAGTATTATAGTTTCATTATACATAAAAAATATATAAAATGAAAAAAATATTTACAAAATTATATAAAGAAAAGCATTTAAAAGTAATAAATATCTTGTACTATAATAAAATAAAAATTAAATATTTTTTGTATACTTATTGCCAATGTAAAATGAAAAAAAATGTCATTAAAAGTGTAATAAAAAAGGCTCTTACGAATCTTGCTATGTGTTCTATAATTTTGTTTTAAAAATGTAAAACTAATCTACAAAAAAGTATATATCTTGGATAAAAATTATAATTATAGATATTTTTTGATAAATAAATAAATACAATTTAGAGGAATCATATTAAGGATAGTTATTTGGAAAGAACTTCGAAAAGTTACATAACAACATTAGTTAGAAATAAATATTAATTGCAATTAATAAAACCAATAAAAATAGCTGTCACAGTAAAAAATGAATAAGCTTAAAAAATGTGTTTCCTTTAAAGCACTTGCTTTATGTACGTGTCAATTCATCGTCTTTAAAGAAAATGTCTTAGAAAATATATATTGTGATAAATGACATCAGGCAGTTAGTATACGAGAATAATATACATTTAGTTAAGTGTTCATAATTTAAAAAAATTACGTCGATCATTAAGCTTCTAATTACTACAGTTATCTACTGGAGTCATTACCCTACTTACTAAATTGTTTTTTTTTTATTAAGTACAAAGTATATACTCATTTTCTCACAAAAATAGGGAATATAACTACTTAAGTGTATCATAGATTTTCCTATGATAAGAACAGAAGGATATTTGGAAAGGATTGATTATTCACGTGTTTAACTATTGCCATGAAATAATATTAAGCGTAAAGGATAAACTATAAATCTATTAGTGTAATGGATCTTTGGTTTTACCACAAACGTCACAGTCAAGTTTTTATTTGGAATTACACGTGTTCCACTTTATGGAAACTATGCTATGACTTATCGAGCCGTGATTTTTGAAGGATTTTGCAATATTTTTTAAAAGGCGCTTCTCGGCACGTTTTTGAAGTTATAGATATACGAAGACTACATATGATCTTTGGAAAAGTTGGTCAACATGATGACCATATTCTGATGATGTTGAAAAAATAAAATTCTAGAACACCTAAAATTAAGGACTTAGTACCCCGAGAGAAATTTGCAAGGATAATTTATACGGCCGCTCTTTATAAATGTATGTACAATATACATCAATCGAAGTATACAAGATAACTTCTTGTAATATATTAATATATAAAGGAAATAAAACGGTTTATATAACAAATGCGCAAAGTAATGCTCTGAAGTCATCCCTATTACATACCGCATATCGTTTCCGGAAATTCCAGGAACCTGACTATGGCGGAAATGAAAGTTCCAACATCCCACGGAACCCGATAATCCAACTAGCGCGAAGCTTTTCCAAGAAGCATATTGTCAGTGACATACTTACGACAATCACATTTTCCAGGTTGAACATATTTTTCTAAAATTAAGACATTTTTACTATATATAATGCAGATATTTTAAATATATTTTTATATGTGACAAGTTATAATATAAATTGCGTACCTTTATAACTCCGTCTTCCGTTGACGGATTACGACAACGGAAGACGGAGATTACGGTTTTTGGAAAATGTTAAAATACCGCCGCATACGTTTTGTTTAAATAACAATACTGTGTTACTAATATACTCACAACGCTGAAACTGTATCCGAACTAGTTAGTGAGGACTTTGTCTCCCTAGAACGACCTAGTAATAGATATATACGAGCATGTACATGGAATCTAGACTCATGCTGTACTACGATATAATTAGTTTGCATAACGGTGACTGTATGTAATTAGGATACACTCTAGTGTAACTATACACACACTGTCCTTCAATTGTGCTTCCAAGGAGAAAGCAATTATTTTTATTAGATAATTTTATATGAATTACCAGACAGTTTAGTCCGTATACGTGCATGTTTTTATAATATATAATTTATGTGTTAGAAATACATTGTGTTTCAAGATAACTATTATAGTAGAGCCTAAGGCAGCCAACAGTATCCAGGTCTAAACCCTAATAAATTACAGCGTCTACGTTCATAATATAGCAAAGTTACAACAAGAACAATTAATTATTTAATTTTGAATAAGTAGTGTGAAGAACGAACGTCATAACTTCTAATATTATTCCGTAGAAAATATCAAAAATGAGGAATATTATTTTCTGGCTGTTTCATGTCGTGATGTTAAAAACAAAATTTCTTAATACATACTTAAAATGGACTATACGTTATTTTTACTTTTCTCTAAATAAAATAAAATGAACTCCCACGGCCAAAATATTTTCCATTTCAGTCCTTCAATTTCTTTCTCATGCATTTTTTTTATTTCACAATTTCCCACTGCAAAGTGTTCCAACAGTTAGGAATATGTTTATTTATACTACACATTATATGGTGCAGATGCATAATGTAATATTCTGCACCGCTTTTGTACACGAAGCATTAAGTTAACTCATAAATCCAAGTCAAAAGTAGGACTTTCTTTTGTGTACTTTAGTTATTCAGTTCGATACGATATTTCTCCAGGGTGTTTTATAGTTATTTATGATAAGGTATCATATCTTTTTTAAGAAATTAAAGCTTAAGCTAAAGAAATTAAAATAAAAGCTTAAGAAATTAAGCTACTATACTTAAATTCATAAATATGCTATTATCGCCTTGAAAAAAAATTATACTTGTTGTTTAATTATTTATAATTATGGAACTAAAAAATAAAACATTAAATTCGTTATTCGTAATACAAATTCACTACATAATATTCAGTTAATAATGACTAGTGTCAGTAAATTTACTTAATTAAATTTAGTTCATGTTAAACAAATATCGGTTAACTTATTTGCGTACTTCTACCAAATGTGGTAGTAACAATAGGTGTCATGTACATATATTACATATGTAATGTATTGACTCGGTAAGTGTAACGATGACATCAAATAATATATACTATATATAGAAGTATATAGAATTAAAAACCTATATTATATGATCAAATTGTGACTGTAAACGTGACATGTTGTTGACTCGATTCTCATATGAGGAAATCTTCGCTCTGGTTGGAAGGTAAGGCGCGGCGTTGAGTTCCGCCGCATTAAATCCAATACTTACAGAGTTCGGTGGAAAATAGGAAATATATATATATATTAGTCTGACAATGAAAAAATTTACTCAAATCTTTCTAGTTACATAATGCGAACGCCAAATTGAGATAAAGTGAAGTTATTCTAAATTCTGAAGTTACGAAATTTCGTGTATTCAGCGAGATATCCCGTTTATTAGACTTAGGAGTTTGTCGCCAACAAACAATAACAAGGACGACAAATCTCTCTAAATAATTATAAACAAGACAAACAGCTGTCCAACTCTTATGATTATACGTTTATACGAAATTATAATTTATATTTATCGGCTTCACGTTTTATCGTGCAGAGGAAACCCAGAGTTAAGCTAAAGACACTCCGTTCTTTGGCTTCCGTCGAATTTTTCGAGGCATTGAGTGTTGAGTGGCGAAATTCTGTGTCGGGTCCCTGTGCCAGATCGAATCAAAGAGATGAAAATATTCATTAATAATTATTTATTCCCTGGAGGCGGGATCGAGTCCACAGCCATCACGATACAGTCACACCCTTGCGTCAGGACGGCTTCAAAAGATTTTTCCTTAGCTTAATATAAGCCAGATAGATTTTTTAAAAAAAGAATTAACTTTTAACAAGGAATAATGGCCGTCCCGCGTAATGTAAGAGATATATTGTAACATATAAGTTGCAGCGCTTGGCAACCGGACTCAATTCCCACAGCGATTCCGGTCAAATTGCGCCAATTGTATCGACTGACATCTCAATTTCAACGTACTTCCAGATGTCCGGCTTTAGTGAGAATTATTAATAACAGACTGTTGGACGATAATTAATAATTGTCGGCGTTTTTTTTTTTATTTTAAGTTTATCAAATCTGTCACTTCTAGTTTTAACACGCTTTACACAAGCAAAGCTCATTTATCTTGCATTTTTATTTAACAATAACGTAAGAAAATATTGGAACATCATTTTTGATCTATTTCTTGAGATGCGATTTGTTTTAATGCATTTGTTTGGACCCGTTGACAATGAATAGGTAAAATTTCTATTAAATTCATATTTCTAGTTGTTCCTGAGATAAATGTCTTAACAGACAGACAGAAAAAGAGTGATCTTATAAGGTTCCTTTTCTTCCTTAAAAAGTACGGAACCCTAAAAATCATGAATAGTTTAGTTTCACAAGGCTTACTTGTACATTAACTGCAAGTATATGTTGATTTGAAACCATGCAGCGACTCGCCTTCTGTAATGCCGCCATTTATTCTACTATCTAAGAGTCAGGAAGAGGAAATATACCAGATTACAGTGAGAAAATCTACCTGCTTATAAAACGACTTGTGACACTTTGAAGATGTGAAAAAATTATTATTACAGCGGTAATATTTCAATTCAAATGACAATGACATTTTAATAGTCTCACATATATGTATTGTTGATTATATATTATATACGAGTACTTATTATGTATGCCAGTCGTTACACAGAGGCAAGAGCGTGACTGTGAGCGCGACAGATTGTGGGTTCCATTTCCACTCGAGGAAATTTAATTTGCCTGCTCTGGTAAAAATATGGCATTGGATTCCGCCAACACGCAAGGTCCCTTTTTCAGGTGGAAAGGAAATGACAATGGAATGGAAATTTTGACATTAAGTTCTCTTTGCCCCCTTTTGCTATACGCATACGATTTTTTACCCCTGTTTAATTTATCAAAATAGCAAGAAGTAAATATAGTGTCTCATATATTTTTATTATGTCCACAAGAAACACATTATATAGTGTATAGTAGGGTAAATATTTCTAAGATAAAAGTGTATTAAACCAAAACGAAAAAGTAACTGACAAGATAAAAAGAATAAAATTCATTTTAGATTAGGTATTACATATAATAAAAACATTTCTTTTTTATTACAAAATAAAGATATATCTATCGATTACCGTCTCTAGACGGTCGGCTCGAGAAAAAATATTTCACATTCAAGATCTACATTTTGAATATTATTAATATATGTCACATGGGAAAGAGCGACAATATGTAATATGAGTATACTCCATACGGATAAAATCTTCATACTATAAATTGGAATTTTAGCTTCCCAATAATAAAATGAATATCAAAGAGCTTCGACATTTCCATACAGAATCCGTCAGCAATGATCGATATTCTCGAATATATATTTATAAAAGCTTTTTATAATACAGTACAATATATCACAAGCAATAGTAAATCTCGTTTTATTCGTTGTCACTAAAGTTGAATATTTCCCTAAACGTCTCCTTTTACAGCCCTATCCATCTCGAACGTTTTATATCGTATTTTATTTGATAAGACTACATATTCCTGATAAAAATGTTAACGTTTCATGGGTGTAGACAAATGGGGGGGAGGCGATAGGTTCGTGTCCACCCAAGAATATTACTGACAATTTTTTTTTTCTGAAAAATAAAAAAATAACGTTTATAACATGTCTCATCTCCAGATACGCCCATGTTACGAAGTACCATCCATTATTTGGTATTGATAATATATGCACACAGATTCTACATTTTTCTTGTATGAGAAAAATCGTCAGTATTCTGTGTTGTATCGATACATACTCGTGGTATTGTGCATACATTTTAGGGATTTCTGCGTACTTTCCTTTTAAGTTATTATAAATTAAATTAAGCATTTGCTTAGTATCACGCTGTATAGTCATAGTAGTCCAGACTGCAGGTATCATCAGCACTAAATCACCTGAAATATTCACATTGCAATAATGCGTTCAGGGCAGTCATGGCCCTTTTGCATAAGCGTATGCCTGTAGACGCAACAGGTCGTGGGTTCGATTCCCACTTAAGGAGTTAAGCGCGAAGAATTGAAACAATTAATACTTGAGTTAATGTTAAAAGTATTCTTAATTTATTAAAAAAATCTATGCACAATTCCTCATAAATGATTGAATTTCGCCACCGTTTTTTCGAGGGAAAAAAAATACCAAGAAGAGCAAATAATATCCATCCATCGTTTCCTAGACTAAACACTAAGCGTAGTTAGAACGTGACTTACATTTCTGCGAGTCAGTTTTGTGGGGCGACTTCTTGTCACGCACCATGGCTGCGGGGGGGCGCGCTCGAGAGTGCGGGGACGGGGGCCTGCGCGGGCGCGCGCTGTACTATCGGCCGCGACGGGGGCCCCCGCTCATTGCCACAGTGTTCTCGTGGTTGTGCCAGATACCTGATAAAAAGGCAATAATGTATAAAACTTATATTATACTTATAAAAGCTTTATTATTTCTTAAACTAGAAGAATTGCAGGATGAATATTTATTAAATAGATGTTGACAATATAACCTAATACCTAACCAACGTAAAATAAAAGTGGAAGAGTTAAATAACACAAAAACGGCACAGGAAGATTAGTGCTAAAAAAACAATCCCTTCTCCACTTTCCGCCCAATTTTCGTTCGAGTAACTGCTTGTTGAGTGGCGGAACTCTACGTAAGTCTTCTAAAGCAAGAAAATATTATATAATATAAATAGTTTACATATAAAATCTATCTTAAAGTGAGTTAAGTTATTATAATGTATGTATGTTGGTTGTGTATAGTTTAATAAAAGGTTATAAAAATCCTTTATAACTTTTACTCTACGGATTACTCATCGCTTTTATTACCTTTTGTAAGTTCGCCCCTCCATTATTAAAAATTGAACGGTTTCTGCATATTAAACAATTAATCTCAATAAGGGCTCGAGCATTTTTTGTATTCCATGGTCTACTTTCCTTTTTGTTTTTTTGTCTTATAATATTAAGTATTTGTCGATTATCCATTAAAAAACAAATCTTTTTTCCATAATATTAGATAACATTTAAGGATAACGGAATATACACGCACATATAGGCGCAGTGTATGTACATACGTACATACATACATACTTTATATAAGTGTTTGAATCTAGGAAAGAAAGAGAGAAAAAACCATTTTTGCGTGCATATCAGCTCTGAAACCCATTACAGTTGCATAAAAACGAGATTAACCTTTGAGTGGCTCATCTGGCTAATACCTTCGCCTGCTGAATAATAGGGTAAAGTGCTCCTTGCTCTATACCAACATTACTTTGGCCAAAAAAAAACAATAAAGAATACGTAGATGCGGTCAGATTAATAATATTTGTCACTTTGATCCACGTTATTTATATTGCCATGCATATTTTATAATTATTATTGTTTTATATATTATATTTATTTTACAATTCATATCCAAAATACATACTGTTGTTACAAACTTCACACAATTATTACTTAGAATCATAACAGTGAAGAGTTGATCACATCGCTGAACCGAAATATTTATTGGAGCGAGAAAATTCATTAACCTTCCGGAAAAACGATCAAAGCAATTTAGATACCATTACGGGAGTGTCGCTGTGCCGGCGGACTAAGCGCTGACGCTTCGCCAAATTGAGATAAACATGGATAGTGGCCCATATTACCTATTACACGTGGTGAATTAATTGTATATATATACCTAATTGTATGTAGGTACATGTGTGTCTGTATGTGATAGTGTAAATGAAGAAACCTATAGTTATATGTTATAACAAGTGAAAGAGAGAAATATGCCTTTTAAATATTATTTTTTATGACTTGTTGAATAAATGTCTCTGATCTGTTAAAAAGATTAGATTTTTCAGCTTCACATTGTATCTCGCATATTGCAGGGTAACCTAGTGTTAAGACATTCCGTTTTCTATTTTTTCCACCGAATATTCGAGGTATTGCGTGTTGAGTGTCGCAACTCAACGAAACGAGAAATGATAATATTAAATATTTCATTTCCTCGAGTAAGTATCGAGCCCATAATTGTCGCGTTACAGTCGCACGCTTGTGCCCCTGTGCCCCAACTGGGCACACTTAAATACAACATGAAGTTAGTAAGTAAATTTATATAGATGTGAATGTGAATGTTCAAATAATGCATACATAAACATATTTGAGCCGCTTTATTTCTAATAGGCTCTCGGATAAAGCACACTCCGTAGTAAGTGAGGGCAACCTGCTATGCTCACTTGGCTTTGATCCAGAAGACTAGGATCTAAAGGATTATCCCTAAATCGATGGCTTTCTGTGTATCTAGAGGTATTACCTTGATAGAATGTGTGATAAGGAAAATTATATTTAAATACAAATACTGTTTTGTTTTTGTTATTATATATTCTATATCTTAAAAAAGTTATATCTATGATGTTTAGAGGATGATTACTTTTTTGCGAAAATACAGGAAAAAAAGTGAAAAAAAGTATGTATTTTTGCAAATCTTAACTATGCCGTAGCACAAAGTCTACGCTTTTTGGTGGAAAGAAATTCAATATCAATATTTGATTTCTTAAAAGGTAATTTTCATTTGCTTTTAATTATTGATACGACCGCAAGATTTACTTTGTACTATAATAATATATATAATATCTATGTATTTCGCCGCAAGTAGGATGAATTTTCATTTTCTGGAATTAAAAAAATCCTTAAAATCAATCAAATCATAAAGTTCTACAGAAATGTTATAAATACTAGCGGGACACGTGCCTGGCTCTCAAATAAATATAAAGGTTAAACTTTTATATAAAATTTCAAAGTACATTTTAAACAAACAAGCTACGTTCGTACAGTTTATATTGCCGGCACTTATACAATAAACCTTCACCTGTGGTAGCAATAAAAAGCAATGGACCATTTGTAACTTTGACTCCCATTTTCCTTTATTGTCCACCCATTTATAAGTTTGAAAATGAAAAAAATCCAGATTTATAAAATTACCTATAAACCCACTGACATTACAGGCTATTTACTTTAATCACCTATAAAATAAATAAAACATAGTGTTTCATGTAATATTAATTTATCTGTATAATAAAAATTTATGTTTGGAAAGAGCTTGACATTTATAAAATAACTTTAGATATAGTCAATTATGACGTCAATTATTACAAAAAAATATTGTGTTCTTCTTATAAAATATGTAAAAGTCCAGTTGACTATTGCAGAAAAGAATTGGGAATGAATATTGCTATAGATAGCTCGACAGGTAATTAATTTAAAATATGTAATAAAGACGAGACCAGTCCTGACGCTAGACCTCAAGTGTGTGACTGTAAATGTGACTGGGCTTGGATTCGATCCCCACTTGAGGAAATTAAATATTTATAAATTTTCGTTTTAATTTCTTCCCTCTGGTGTCTTAACACTATATTCACTCCGCGTACCCTGCCGTGTGGAGGATACAGCGTAAACCTGATTTTACGTAATAAAGGTTTAAAATAAATAAACCTGTATAATATCTATAAATTGGCCGTAACGTCGTTATACATAGCTTAAAATATCGTTGTATAAATCAGCCGCATAATGACAACAGAAAATTTGAACATGACAGCGAGTTTGATAGTTAAATACAAAGTTGCTTTATTATAATATTATCATCCTAAGCTAATTTGTAAATTGCAAAAACATTCAAGTAAATAAAATGTGTCATTATAACAAGTTGATATAATTGCTCTCAGCGTATATTAAAAACTATCATATACAAAATTATTTTTATGGACCTCCACATGGTATACAGCTTTATTACTTAGTGTCAAAACACTCTGTTCTCTGCTTGTATTCGCTGAATGTAACATATTTGTCCGTATGGGTATCTCATAACTACTGCCTATACAATCAGAAACTGTTCCACTGTGCCATAATAACTTCTACGTGTCAATTTTTTTTTGAACTTAACCTAACAATCAGCGTGCCACGGTCTATGCTGACTGAAACCTACCCTATGAATTAATATATCGATCAGTTTTTTTTTTCACTAAAAACGTTTAAAATATTATACAGAATATATTCACCTATAGTGTGATAGTACCAAAATTATATACCATGTATTTCTAAGCTATATACATATATATACTCATATAGCTGAAAGTAAAACACTAAAAAGAGCTATAATTCAGTAAGATATCTTCTCATATTCTCAAAATGATTCCTCACGCTCAGCTCGCAGGCTTAAGTGCAGTACATCGATCAGTGTTATCTTATCGAGACAGCAGCAGCCAGCGTCTCCTCTACAAATTGTGACTATATTCTGTAAACAAGGTTGCTGTTATATTGACGGGCTAGAGGCGGTTTGTGATTTCTAACCAGTTTATACTCGAATAACAATATTTAGGTATAAGCAAAAATTTTACACTGAGAATTTATGAGTGCTGGAACAACTGTAAACTGCTATTGTTTTTTAATTTAAGATATGATAATAACAAGGCCTTCGTGAGAAACGCGACGGTCGTGTGTTCGATTTCCTTCAGGAGCATATTTAGAGGAATAAACAGTAAAAAGAGAAAAGTATCACTCACGGTCATACTCATTTCTTCATCAGACTTTTTTCTCAGAAATCTACCGCCCTAGAAAATAGCCTACTCGGCTGCTTCCACGTACACATATCTACTTATATAAATTTCCTGTAAATGTATTGTTGATAACATCATATACATATAGATTAATTTGGCAAAATGAGGCAATTTTTGATAGCCAGCATCTAAGCTGTACCGTCGTCACAAACGATAAGAGGTTATTAATTAAACGTCTAGAACGCAGTGACACCGACCGGGCTTGGCCGTGTAATTGAAGCCACTTTTCTCTTAAAGCCCTTATTTTATACTGCCTGCGGCCGCACAATAATTATTTTAAAAATATATATTAAATCAACTTCACGCTGTATTCCGCATACAGCAGGGTACGCAGGGAGAACCTAGTGTAAAGACACTCCGTTTCCCACTTTCCACCAAATTTTTCGAGGAATTACATGTTGAGTGGTGGAACTCGACGGCGAACTTTTGTCTTGGTGCCAGACTGAAGAAATGAAATGATTAATAAATAATATTTCATTCCATCGAGTGGGGATCGAACTCGCAACCTTCGCGTAGCCAGTCACACCCTTGTATTTACCAAAGTGAAACAATTTTTAATAATTGCATAACATTATAACAAGTAACGTTTTATTTACGACACACAATGGATTGTATAATGATTGTGGGGCTTAGTGCTTCAACTGATAAATTGCTGGGTTAGCTCATATTAATGACTTTGTTATATTTTAATATCACCTCCTAGCTGAAGTTTTGTTTGAAACACGGTGTGTTTAAAAACATTCCATATTTAAATGTACTGTACAAGAAAATTAAAAATTTTGAAAATATAAATTCTAAATTGACAATTTTGAAAAATAAATGCAATTTGGCAATATCAATATTATTTACAATTTTTCCCTAAACCACTATTTATAATAAAAAATGTTAAACTTGAAAAATATATTTTAATATATTATATTCAAACAATAATCAAACAAAAAAAATCAGCTTCACGATGTATCTCTCACACAGTAGGGTAGGCAGAGGGAAACTAGTGTCCTTCTAAGACTAGTTAGACTACTAAGACTAGTGTCTAACTAAGACCTTCCGTTCCCCACTTTCCGCCGAACTCTGGAAGCATTGAGCGACGGAACCCCACATCGCGCTTTCTCTTGACATCAGAGCGAATTTCCTCGAATGGGGATCGAACCCACAACCAGTCGATATTGCAGCACACTTCATGACCCTGCGCCTCGACTGGCACCCCCAAAAATAAATTAATAACAAACAATAAATTAATAAATTTAAAAACGAATATGTTACTTTATAGTCCAAGTCAAATGTAACTAATAGTCAATACTAACGTTTATATAATTTCTCGTGATAAGCAACTTCTACGCTAAATCTATTATCTATATTCACGAGAGACATTTATTGTTCTCCAGTTTATCTCTCTTCATGTTCAAAGCGATAGACTTCTGACAGAGAGACCGATAGACACTGACACTGACAACATATTGTTCTATTGTATAAATAAATATAATGAATTTGTTTGATCTAATAAAGGATAAAATTCCAATTGATGTAGGATGTATATATTAATATAGATTTTTGTAAACCCTGTCTTTTATATTATATTGAAATTAATTGTATAATTTAATATAATATTGTTATTTCATACGTATTATTTAACACTTTAGCACTTACATATATAACATAAAAGAATTAGAAGGGCCGAGTGAGCCGTGAGACGGGTAGAGATAGGTGGGTCAGTAGTGCGCTTATAAAACGTCGCCATTGTAAGAATAAGTGACCTCTTTGGCTATGAAAAGGTTAAAAGAAAAATCTCCCGGCGATGCGAGATGTTTGAACGGACGATATTGTCAGGGAAAACGCGGTGGAGACGAGTCAAACTAAGATTTACAAGTTTTGCAATTTTACACGAGATTTATGTTAAATTTATATGAAAGTTTGTAAAGTCATTTATAATGTTTTTTATCGTTATTTAAATTTAATTTACAATACTTGTTTCTATTATTTATTTTATATATATGAAGATAAAAAAACACTCTTTAGATTAGGTTCTATTTATTTATTGACGTAAAGTGGGGCTTGAAAAGGCTTTGGATTCATAATTTAACTTTTATTAAGGAAAATAGTGTTAATAGGTGTTAAGATGCAAAAAAATAAGAAGATGATGATTTGAAGAAAAAAACATACACGTATTATTTTGCAACTTCATTTATATATTTTGGCAGATATTCTCATTTCATAATAAGTATTTATTTTAAGTTTCATGTTTTACACATATGCAATAAGGCTTCATACAGTTTATTATTTTTCAGCTTCACGCTGTATCTCGCATGTAGGAGGGTAAGCAGAGGGAGCCCAGTGTTTTAATCACATTTATTGGTGTATGCCTTATTTACCTTATATAAAAGAAAAAAGCAAAGTTTAACTGTATAAATAATAACTAAACAAAAGCAATGAATAATATCATTTCGGTAAGTTACATAATTAATTTCAAAAGGAACATTAATTAAGTTAGGGTCAGTGTATACAGTAGGCATAGAGAGAGCGGCGAGGATACGTGTCGGCCATGGCAATGACCAGTGGGTGGCTCTTGGCGAATGATAAATATCCCTGGTCGGGGTCCAGGGCGGACCATTAGTTAGTGGGTTTATCACACCTTTATATATCTTATATATTATTCAGTTTGGTCTTATCTTTTTACACAATATACCTTTTTATCAATTCTAGTTAACATTCCGATTTCTTTTGTGTTTTAAATGTTGTTACATAATTTCGAGCCAGTCGTGACGCAGTGGCGAAGGCGTACGACTGTAAATGTGACATGTTGTGGGTTCGATTTCCACTCGGAGAAATGAATTATTGTTTTTTAACATTTTTCATCGATTCTACCATTCAACACGCAATGCCTCCAAAATTCGGAACACAGAAAACGGGGAACGGAGTGTTTTAACACTAGGTTCCCTGTTTACCCTGCTTTGTGCGGGATACAGTGAAGTGAAGCTGATTTTTTTTTTATTTCTTCGCTCTTTTACCAAGACAAAAGCACGGCAATGCCTCCAGAGTTTGGTATAAAGTGAGGAACGGAAGTATCTTAATGGGAATTGAGTGTCTTGAGTCTAAGCACTAGGTTAAGTTCCTAAGTCCCTCTGCCTACGAAGCTACGTGCGGAACACAGCGTGAAGCTACAAAAAAGAAATATAATTTCACAATATCTCAAAATTATAATTAAAAAATAGTGATAAAGTAAGTGTAAGGAAATTTAATTTTGTTGTAAAGCTCGTTTCCTCAGCGCTAAATTCCTTGAAATGCCTCTTAAATGGCTAATAAATAATTTGTCGGTACTGAGAGGGCGAGGAGGGGCGGGGCAGCCGGCAGGGCGCACCGGTAGTGGAGCCGCAATCAAGAAATTTAATTTTACTTAATCTCTGTCGGTTAATTACGTGCTAAATTGAGAACTTTTTTCATGGCGGAAAATTTTCTGTAGCTTTTATTAATTATTTTTCATTTATATAAATGCTTGTAAAAATTAGTTTGTGTATAAAATTTGAGTGGCGAATTCAACGTCATGCTTTGCCTCTACACCAGAACGAAGAAATGAATATATAAAATATTTTAATTACTCAATTAGGAATCGAACCTACAACATACATTTTGTGCCCCAGCACCACGTCCAGCCTCAAATATGTACTTAATATGTAAGTAAAGATATTATATTTACTCATATGTTCTACAAAGATAATACACAGGTTAAAAGCACCTTTCACCAATGTAAACGTGTTCGAGTCGATGCTGACGCAGATTGTGAATGTAATATTTGCTTCCAAAGACAAACATTATAGATAGGTACACCGGCTAACTGTGTGTTTTGTCTTCCACGAGGTAATTTTTTCCTATATTTTTACTACGTACAAGCTACAAACGCCCACATTACCTTGTTTGATCAGATCGTTTAAAAATATTTTCAGTATTTATAATGTAACAAAAGAAAAGTGATTTTTTAAAAATCTTTCACTGTCTATTAGGAAAAAATTAAAAAATAACATTTTAACAGGATATTGACTCAAATGTAGCTTCGATCCGCCTGCATTTTTTATTATACACCACGTATTAGCGGCAACGTAATTATTTTAAATAGTTCAAGTTTATTGGACATTTAAAAAAATATGCAACAATTAAGCTTATAATTTTGACAATCTGCAAATGCATAGAAGTGGAAAATATGTATGTAATGTATGTACCTTCTACCTAGAAACATCCGTTTATTGTTATACAGTCTAAATATTTAAGCAAATGAGGCAGTTGAGGCTAGTCTTGGCGCAGAGGCATAAGCGAGTAACTGTAACCGCGACAGATTGTGGGTTCCCCACTCATTTTTCATTTCATTTCTTCGCTCTTGTGGCAAGGCAATACTCAGAGTTGAGTGCGTTGAGAAGTATTTAATATCTCTAGAATTCGGCGGAGAGTGGAGAGCAGAATGTCGTAATACTAGACTTCCTCTACCTACCTACGGGCTACAGCGGTAAGTTGACAAAAAATATGCTCACACAAATATACCTTTTCCCTATACAGAATATATATTACTAATAATTACCACTTTCTTAGTTCACTTTACAATTGAACTCTAACTTTGGATTAAGCTCTATTCCATGCTGGAAATTCATTAACCCCGGTATTTAGGGGCACATCGTTACCCTACAAAGTAATTTATGCGGCAACCTGAAGCTAACAATTCATTCATGTGGTGTACCCGTCAACGGAGCTTTACGACACCCAAAAGCAATATTAGTTACGATGTTTACAGCTTATTCGAAATACATATGTGTAATTTCAAGATTATTTTAAATTATCAATGAAATGTTATATCTGTTATATGCGCATATTTATTTATATCAGAATTTTTTATTCATGTGTATACTGTGTTGATAGGGAGAGAGAAAGTAGTGTTACCCCACTGCTCATTTTTCGCGCCATAATGGAGGATATTAAATATTTAATTTCTTCTCTTCTCTGTGCGAATCGAATCCATGACCAGTCGCGTTTACAGTTACACTTTGTGCCCCTGCGCCACGAGTAGCCTCAATAGAATATAAAATAATATTAGTATAAGTAAACGTCTAGCGTCTTACTTCCCTCTCTCCAACCCATATTATTCGATTCGATGCCCCATTTTGTGGGGCGAATCGGATATTTCTATTTTGTCGGTTTTGTGTAAATTATTTGGAGAATTTATGTATAATTTAAATTTTTGTTAGGTTTTTTTACGTAGCTAAATTGTTAATTATTACTAGTTAGCCAATAAAAGTTTCATATAGTGCGGCTTGTCATTTACTACGCAATTGATAGCGCATATAAAACAAAATGATTCATGAATAAGTACGAAAAACTTTATAAACTGAATACAAAAAATACAAAATGCATTATATTT
Organism: Heliconius aoede; assembly: GCA_037355905.1. Lineage (NCBI taxonomy): Eukaryota > Metazoa > Arthropoda > Insecta > Lepidoptera > Nymphalidae > Heliconius > Heliconius aoede. Next base: position 401,820 of record JBAIZZ010000082.1, on the reverse strand, counting down.
ACTATTTATATGAAATTACAAAGAATAATATTCTTTTTAGTTATTATATACAGTGAATAGTCTATATTTATGCGAAGTCCAAAAGTGCTACGAAAAATTTAACTTAGTCGATGCCTTTAACTTTAAAACATGAAAACTGCACCTAGAATTTCTTTTATAAAGCAAACGCTCACAAAGAGAACTGAAAAATTTAACGCTCTGCGAAGTGTAAAAGAGGGTTAAAGTTTGTGACCGGCTCCAGATATTCCTCGTAGAATATCGAAAAGCAATAATCGACATCGTTCACTCTTAATAGCGACTTAAAATTAAATTTACATTATTTATAAAAAGGTTTTGTTTAAATTTATATGTTTATTTTGAGCTTAGTTAAAATTAATCTTTAAAAATGTTCAATATTGTTCTATAAAAAAAAAATCTTTTCTAACAATACATTTTTGAAATATTTGTTATAAAATTCTAAGTATATATACTTCATTAGACACCCTCAAATTCTACATCTTTAAAGTTACAAAAAAAGACAAAGATTGCAAAAAAAAAGCAACGAAAATGAAAAAAGAAAAAACTAAAATAATAATTAGACAGCGGCATCGTAGAGCGGCACGTAGGTATGTATGGCAGTGCCTCGTGGCACATGGTCCACACGGATAGTTCATTTGCAGTTTCTGTGCCAACTAGATGTTCGATTATTATCTGGGAGGTACCTCGTCTTCCGAATATGTAATGGAAGCCTAAGACCAGCTGTACTGGGTAATGAGTTCACAAATTGCATTTGTGGTTATTAAAATGCAAATGTTTCCATTTCGTCTTAGCGATTTCGTTTTATGTGTTAGAGAGGTTTAACTTTTATTAGTCTGTGCTGTCGTAAGTAAGGCTGGTCTTGGCGCAGTGGTACAAATTGTGCTGCACAATCGACTGGTTGCGGGTTCGATTCCCACTCGAGGAAAGAAAATATTTATTTATGTTTTCATTTCTTCGCTCTGGTGAAGTCAGCCGTGTGGTCCCGGCTTAGAATAGGATCACCCTGGTACTGTCGGTGTCGTAAGAGGCGACTAAAGTACGTGTGGAAGAGTCACGTCGCCAGTAATGGCAACACGCATGGGCAGACTCGACCGGATTTAATACCACCCCCGGCATCTTAAACCGGCGTGAAGTAGTGGCCCTTGCCACTGCGTTTCGCATTAGGTAATGCCGGGCCCCGGTGCCCTTCATCTCCATCTTAAAGGCTGGCAACACACCTGTGGCTCCTCTGGTGTTGCATGGTGTCGTGGGCGGCGGTGATCACTTACCATCAGGTGACCCGAACGCTCGTTTGCCTTGTCCTCTCCCATAAAAAAAAAAAAAAAAAAAAAAAAAAGTTAGGCCTGTAAGCCTTAGTTTGTATTTTTGTTATATCATAGTAATTATTACTCCAATAATATTACTGCTAGGTATGTACTAAAAGCGTGGAACATAAAAAAGGTAGTGTCCAATCACTACACTTTCCTTGCCTATCCCTAAATAAGAAAGGGAAATAATTTTTCCACATCAAATTAACTTTTCGTTGACACCATCTCCACCAACAACAAAGTGTCATAGATGAGCAACATCAGAGTTTGGTGTGAGTCCATGCATGCTGCATGCTTGGTGCATCTAGGGCGAGCTCAGCTCGGCGCGAACAAAGACCGACGCAGTAAACTGTTGTGACAGTTACGCGACGTGCAATTACCAGTCAGACACGAGCTCAATTATACTTGCGGACCTGTTTCGTGCAGGAAGTTAAATATCTATATATTATATATTTATTGAAGATTATATATTTATGTTGTTAGTTTTAGTTTAGGTTTTTATGTGGATTAATTTAGTAATAAATTTGTTTTTTTTATTTGAATTCTGTTTGAGCAATTGATATGTGTTTGTATATGGTAAAATAATTACTCTATCTTTTTTAGCTGCATCCTGCACCAATTTTCTCTCTTTCCTGTCTATCCTGTTATGTACAGGATGGATATATCCTGCATATAGCAGGATAGACTGGAAAAAATTGTCAGTTCTCATTTCCTTGTATTCCACAACCAGTCGCGAATGTAGTCGCACGGATGTGCCTCTGCACATTGGCGTAAAACAATGAAATTGAAATAAAGTGGAGTAAGAAGTGTCTTAACACAAGTTTCTCTCTACATAACTCCTCTCTCCTCCCCTACGTGCGAGCTCTCTCTCTCCTCCTACAGCATGGAACTGAGTAAATTATTATTTAACAAAAAGAAAAATATTTCAGTAAAACCAAACACGGAAAAGCGGTACTCTAATTATGTACATATCTAAAGTTAATCCACTCACTGTTTATTCATGAGCTTTAAAGTATCGTGTATGCCCGTGCATGCACACTGCGCGGATCGGGGCCGGGCGACGCTCGAGCTACGAGTAAGTAAGAGGAACCTGCGACTTGGCTTGGATGCGATTGTGCTTTATACAGGGTGGATTGAAGTTTTATTGAGAAGTTTTACTGTACTGTATAATGTACTTCTTCGTCTTCGTGTTGTGTGGAGGCAAAAGGCGACGCTATACAGCCACTCAACACGCAATGTCTTCAGACTTCGAGTCCGAGTCCGGGCGGAATGTCTCACCACTCAGTTTTCTCTGCCCTGCCCTGTTAGAGGCGGAATTCAGCACGAAGTAAGTAGTAAAAAAAAATGTGAAAAACGTAGCGTCATTTTACTTTACTCTCTTAGTTCTACACGAGAGTGACTATGGAGCTAAAAAATATCTTATTTTCGTTTGAAATTCCGTTTCAACGTGCACAACACTCGTGTTCGCAGATAACGTTTTGGTTTTATTTCACCATTAATTTGCTGTGCAACTACAAACGCCAACTACAATATTGATTTACATCACGTTTTTGCTCGTCTATATTAAACAAAAAAAAAGCATACATGGCACTATGTGACATACACAGTATGTTTTTTCAGCCACACTCTGTATCCCGCATGTTGCAGGGTACACAAAGGAAGCCTACATACTCTATTCCCAATTGTCCACGTTGATTAGCGAAACTCAACGCCACGGGATTTGAACCCACAATTTGTCGCGCTTATCGTCTCACACCGACTGAACCTGCGCTACGATTGATCTCAAACACATACACATTACACACATATAATGTAGATGAAATGATAACAATTTGTCCCGTTACGGTGTGATATGCTCTCTGTAACTAAAAAATACCGAAATAGGCATAGGCGGACATGGGTGCGGACAAGGATATTAAACATTTAATACTCTCATTTCTTCAATTTCAAAAGCGCGGCGTTGAGTTCCGCCACTCAACACACTTTACCTCCGGATTTCGGCGGAAAGTGTGGAGCAGACATTAAATTCTCAAATTTCCTGCAACCCTGCTACGTGTGGGATACACCAAACTACAAAAAAAAGTAGCTATGAAATTATAAATAAAATACATGCACTTAAGTATAAATTTTTCATTATAATCGTGAATTAAGAGAAAGAGAGAAAGAGAATTTACATAAAATAATAATCTCAAAGTAACATAATACGTAGTTATCTACGAGTATATAATATACGTGGATAGTTAACAACACGTTACGTTGTCGAAGTTGAGGGACAATTAAGGCAATCACTACAAATTGGCTGTGCTGTCATGCGCTTCCTTCGCCTTTAACACGCACGCAGAATCGATCCGAGTTAATTACAAAGTAGATATTATAAATTTTACAACTATGTATGTATGTATATATGTTTTCTTTAACGTACCTACTAGCATTTGTAGATAACTTCTAGTGTAGTGTTTATTATACAACAGTCGTGGGTTCGATTATCATTTGAGGAAATGTCATTAACATTACTATATATATA
>JBAIZZ010000082.1:293439-397871 GCA_037355905.1 Heliconius aoede | reverse complement strand
TAATATTTTTTAAACACTGCCTACCCTATACGGTACACAGCGTGAAGCTGAAAAAAAAATGAGTGCAAACATTGTTATTCTAATCAATAAGTATGATGAGGTCACAGCATTGACCAAAAAAGTCCCTCTGAATTTCTTGCGCCGTTTGTTGTCACGTCCGAGGCAATAACTTTAGTAACCCGACGAAAAAAAAAAAGAACTTCACATTTTTATTAAAATTTATATTTCTATTTCTTCGCTCTGGCGTCGAGTCGCCAATCAACACGCAATGCCTTCTGAATTCGGCGGAAAGTGTGCAACGGAGTGCCTTGACACTAGGTTCCCTCTGCCTTCCCTGCTGTGTGCGGGATACAGCGTGAAGCTGATTTGATTTTTTATTTAAATTTTACACGGAAGGCATCAATTCTTGATTTTACACATCCACCATTTACGTCATTCTAATACGTCATTTTATATATAATTATTTGCTTGATACCAGCGTGTGAGATATATATTAGTATAGGTAATTATAATTGTATTAAAACCATTTGCATCTTGCGAGAACTGAACTCGTGACCTATGGGATCAGAAAGCAGCCGCTGTTATCAGAGTGAAATGGCTGTCTTTATTATATAAAGATAAAAATGTAAAGAATTAAATAAAACACACAACCTCGGCCAACGGTGTAGTTTTCTTTTTAAATTATAAGGGAATATAAGATATAAAATAATAATAATCTCTTCAAGTCTTCTTGTCAAATAATATAATTTACAAGGAAAGGTGATCTTTTACATCAGTTATCGTGTTTATATTATTTTAATATATACATTTATAACGTGTTTTTGTTTAAATAAATCTGATCACTCCAAGCATTTAAGTATTTACTTTTCGCTTAGCACATCACTATCGTTTACCGACTGCTTAAAATAAAATCTATCTAAACTTTAGATGGAAGTTATACTAAATTAATAACTAGCGGCTTCGCCCGCTTGAACAATACGAGTATTTATTAAATATATTTATGAAATTATAAATATTATTGGATACGTGTTCAATTAAATATTATATATATATATATATATATATATATAAACCCAAACAAGCCATTGAAAAAAATATATGTCTGCCTATGCGCCCGGGAAATATTCTCTAGAAATGCTACACACATTTTTATTGGACTTTCACTGTCCCATAGAACAGCAACATATAGGCTACATTTTAACCCGGAATTCCCGCGAGATATGAGTTAACGTAAGGAAAACCGCGTTTGCCGTACTCACGCACCTAGACTGATATGAAATCTATATTTTCAATTAAATACTACAATTTTTACAAAATCAAATGTAATCTTTGAAAAAATATAATAATGTTAAAATTAAAATGTTATATGTTACAATAAAATAAATATGTTTATTAAAATGTTATATGTTAAAATTAAACTTAATATATTAAATAATGACATCTATACTTACGTACATCATAGGATAGCTTTCTATTCGTTTTGGAGATGTGCTTTCTGCGACTATCACGTAAAAGCTTTCGACCGAACGATCAAATTTATATATCATTCCGAAAACACGAGAAATTTGTATATCCCAGTGGCATGTTACAGGACTGGTCACGTTATCTAAACTCTGTACATAAAAATAAAATTAAAGGGTCTATCTGTAATTTCAAAACAAACGTGTTTAAAAAACTTATAGTTATCTATACAAATAAACAATTAAACAATTTTTGGCTGTCTGTCTATCTTTCCGACGGTAATCTGTATTACCGTTGGACCGATTTTTATGAGGTTGTGGAGCAACATATATTTTTCTATTAAATAAATACAACGATTTATAAATATTTAATTTGATAAAAAGAAAGCGGACGAAGCTTTGCGGGGGCCATTAGTTTTTGAATTAAACATAATATATTATAGATGTTTACATAAAAATTCACTACATTGGGCATATCCAAAATTATTATTAAGGTTTAATAAAATAGCAATAATGAGAAGGTTATGAATGTCGAATTGTCGATTCGTTTTATACTTGCTATATTAGTCTTGAAGTCTTAAATATTATTATAGATTATAAATAAATATATACCACAATATTTAATACATTTTGTATGAAATTTCATAATAGTTAATAAAAGATTAAATACTTGAGTTCCGCCACTCAACACGCAATGCCTCCATAATTCGGCGGGAAGTTGGGAACGGAACGTCTTAACTTAAGGTTCCTAGTTTCCCTCTGCCTAACCTGCTGCGTGCAGCCTACAGCGTGACGCTGATTTGATTTTTTTTATTTAAATGACTCATATAAATATTTTTTATTAGACCGGAGTAGGAGCAAACTTCATTTATTCTCGTTTATATTATCATATGAGTAATAATTGTATTGCGTCCACAAATACATTACATTACGTTACACATAAATAAATGACGTACAATATAAACTAAACAATCGCTAATGTTTCATGCGTCTTTACATTGCGTCGTTAATTATCAATAATATACCACTATTTTTCTTCCATATTAAAGCAATTTCCTTAAAAAAACAATGCAGAGTATGTGCAATACAGACACCGATCCGTCACTATTTTAGCATAAGTATTGATAAAATCTATAACAAATTTATAAGTAGTTCATTTCATAAAAAATCAGTACATGCATGCGGTATGCAAACTTAAGATTGTCAATTTTTGTAAGTTTCACTTCTTTCTCTCTCTCTCTGTGTGTAAGATACCAATAATTATTAGATTACTATTTAAAACTTTATTCAGAACCCGGTCCTAAATATTTTATTCCCCCTCAGTGGTAATCGAACCAACATCGTCTCTTTTGCAGTCTTTTTTGGTCTTGCGCCACGAATACCTGGAACATTTAAGATATTATCCTATTTTGTGATCGTTAAAGTGTGGTCTCCGTTCATCCCCATCTCCTCAGTAATATCGCCAGATAATGCAAATATCTAATATCTAATTTTTATAAAAAATTATATGAAACTCGTGACGACGTGCCTATAAAATTCGGAGGTTTCCCTCGATTTCCATGGGATCTCAATATCTAACGCTAACTCGGTGACAATGGGACCACCTGCAAAGTATGCTCTTTCAAATAAAAATAATATTCTTGTCGAACGAATCGGAACTTCCGTTTTTTTTTGGAAAAAGAAGTGTGGCGTTAGGTTCCCCCATTCAACACGTAATGCTTCCAAAATTCGGCAAATAATAAAAATGGAAGTGTCTTAACGGGAACGGAGTGTTTGTAAACGATGTAAACGATGATGAATGAGGATCCTCTATTCATCATTTTCTATATTTTATAATGTTTTTATTTTGAGACAACATATTAGGCTCTATGGCTATAAATTATAGCTCTTTCAAGTTATGGGAGTGGGAATATGGGAACCTAAGGAAGCACACTAAGTTTCCATATTCCCTCTGGCTACCCTGCTATGTTAAGATATACTTGGAACTTTATCGCAACTGAAGCCCTTGTGATATATTATATCCAGCACCTACTATTACTCATCGTTAGTTTGCACTTGAGAGTCAAAACTCGAAGTCTCTTGATTGCAATACATATATATCTTTGTAGTTTTAATATCGCAATTGACATGATTGGAAAATGTTAAATGAGAATATTGTAAAATTAACTGAATTGTTCATTTTAATTGAATTAAAATTCATATCTTATTAAGATTTTTTTATTTAAAAAAAAATTACAACGGTCTTATCTTCTTATTACTCATTAAACTTATTATTCAAGATGGATGTGGAAAGGCGTACTGCTGCCGGTAACAGGGTTAACAGAGCCTTAGCTGCATTACTAAGACGGCCAAACGTCAGCAGCTCTTGGAAAACACAGCATCAAATATATTGGAGGAAGGTCAGATACAAAACATGAGGATCCCCCGGGATCATGTATGAAGAAGTTGATGACAGTGGACGAGGTGAAAGATTTATGCAAAGATCGTCGCGTTTGGAGCTCCGTTCTCACTGTAGTCAGTGAGAAGTGAACGGAATAGTCTCCGCTAGGGATACAGTGTAAGTTAAAAATCTTATGGAACTTAGGTATCAAGGCAAAAACCGTGGCACCACCCAACACGCAACGTATCGAGATTGAGAATCAAAGGGTACCTAGATAGCTAGGGAGCCGCTGCCTACCTTGCTACGTTCGTGATACAGCGTGAAGCTGAATAAAGAATCCCATATTAATATAGCAGAAAAAAACAACGGAATAAAATTTGGCGCATGACGACTTATCAGTAGAAACGGAGTAGCAGAATGAGTGGCAGCGGTGGTCGGCGGTCACACGCGAGTCGCGACGCCGCTTCTCTATCAGCGACCTCCTCCCTCCCCGCGCCTCACACCCGCAACCCGCGGCCGTCCGCGCGGCGCCCGCGGACCGCGGACGGAATTCGCACGGCCGCCGCCTCGCGCCTCGCGACGTCGTCACTCAGTAGTCAGTGTGCTGGCGACCGCTCGCGTAAGAGGACGAATCGCAGCTCGACGCGGGCCGCACTTATTACGCAGTTACGAGATACGCCGACCGCGTGGGCTTTGTACGGTCGAGGCGCGAGACGTCTTCGCCTCTCGTCCTCCTCTGAGTGCCCTACGGAGTGCAATACAGTGATAACACGTATCTATACGAAAAAGTTTCCAGTCGCGGACGGACTATATCAAATAAACTCATAGATATGTTTTGTTAATTTGAAACTTATGAATTTAGTGTGTGTGTGATACGCGAGCACCGCTGCGGTGTTAAGTAACGTTACAAGGTTAACGCGCCTAGAGTCGGCCAGAGATGAATTGGAAAATCGGCGCGTAGTCGCTCACGTGGTGCACGCCCCGCCCCCGCGCGCGCCCCGCGCCCACCCCCGCCCCGCAACGCACTTATATTTAGCGAAAATCGCCTCTAGGGAGCGGCCCGACGGCAGATACGTACGCTCATCTCTGTTTATGAACGTTAGCGACGCCACATGTTATCGGCTTCGTGTAACAGGCCGATAAGGGGTTAGATAACCTTTGCGGATCGCGGACTCCAACTCACGTTCTGGAAATAGAAAGAAATCTGGTGAAAAAAAGAGTTGAGTTGAGTTCTAGCCTAATGAGAAAAGTCGAAGCTTATTCGCGCCGGTGAGCGCGACGATCGACACACCCACCAAAAATTCCACAGTTGAGTGATATCGCGAAACAATATGTCTTTACCTAGAGGAAGTTACCAGAGCCCGTGGTCGTCGCAGACGGCGTTGTCCGAGCTAGAAGGGGCGATGGGGGAGTTTGAGCCCGTGGGAGAATTGACAGAGGTTGGATTTGAACCGCAAACCCGCGCTCGATCTAACACGTGGCCACAGCCTAGACCAGACAACTATGTCGATCCCGAAGACCCTGGCTCGAAGAAGAATTCCAATCAGAACCTTTCTGGTAACTATATGTTAAATGTTGATACAGTATAAGTGGCTGCCATTACATAATCTAACAACAGTTAACGTTTGTTGTTATTATTAAACTTTTAGTAGGTGTGGGTACAATCGCAAAAATTTATATAAACACAAGCCAATAGATAAAAATAAAATTTAGATTCTGCGTTGTTGTTTTTAGCGTATTGGACGATGTGTTTGACAGTGTTGAATGAATATATTAGGCTGTAGTCCTTCTAAAATAAATACAAATGATTAAAAAGCCCGCTATATTTAAAAAAAAATTATTATAGTTCTAAATGTCATTTTTTTTTCTGAAACAATATGTAGTAAATTAATGGATTCTGAAAAATTGTATTTCTGCCATGTTCATTGGCCAGTTATTTATTAGCTAGCATTAATTATGTACATAAAATGCATAATAAAATGCGACACATACATTTTTTTTTATGTCACATGTCATTTATTGAATATTTATATTGCTATTTGCATATAATAATCGCTTATACGAGCAAGTATATGATTTGGATTTAAATATGACATTTAAAGGTTATTTGATAAAAAAAAAGAAATATGCATGTAAACGAAACAGGTGTTTGTAAACATTGGCTCGGTAACTCTGTAAAGTAAATTGACGGGTTGCTTTTCAATAATATCTAAGTTACTACGACAACTTGAAAACCGAGAAAATATAAAATAATAATATTCTATAAAAAAAATTTAATAAATCCTGTCAAAATAATATTCTTAAAATGGCATAACAACAAAATTAATACGTAACTCTATACGTTTCTAATATTTTAAAATTAAATAGGATGAATTACAGTTTATTATAAGTGAAAATTAATTTCCACAATTTCCACAATTTTAGGTGCACCACCTTTACCAACTTCGGCGACCACGAAAAAAAACTCCTCACGGCGTAACGCTTGGGGGAATCTCTCTTACGCTGATCTTATTACTCAAGCTATAACCTCTTCTCCGGAAAAAAGGCTAACCTTATCTCAGATTTATGAGTGGATGGTACAGAACGTGCCATACTTCAAGGATAAAGGAGACAGCAACTCGTCTGCAGGATGGAAGGTGAGTTTGAAAGAAATACATTAACTATAATAATTAAAAAATATTGTAACTTGTCTTAGGCATTTTTGGATTTGATTACATATAGTTCATTCATTACTATACTACAACTCACCCCGACGTAGACACCCTTTTTAATTTTTTTAATCATTTTTATTCTCAATATCTTGTGTCGACATATTATGAATATTAAAATTGTCACACACAAACAGATAACGTAAGACCTCAAAAAGTCAACGAAATATGTGCTATCAAGTAATCGTTCTTTTACGAAAAGTATGAGCGAGCTGGTTGAAAACTTTAAAAGGTATTGTGTTAAATATCTTGGCTGTGGGCCATTGCTTCTACTGAATTGACTATAATGCACTTCATTCTTTTAAACTATTCCACTATGTTTGCACGAGCCATTTTCCAATTGTATAATGGTCATCAACCTATAAAAGATTAAACTGTAAGTTTAAGTTCTTTTAGTGGAAACTTAAATTTGTTTAAGTTAGCTAGTCTTGACGAACAAACCAGGTATTTTTTTGTATAGTCCTTCATATATACTCCAACACATAAATGTATTTCTCCACATTAAAAAAGAGTGTTTAAATCTACAGTCAACTCGATATTAAAAGCAATGCAGTGTTATAAATAAATATTATTCGCGCTTTTACTCTTTTAGTATCTTGTTACTCGCGCCAATAATTGAATAATAGAAACTGGCTTATTATCAATAGTTGAACACGAGCCATCAGTGTTTTCCGTGTTCAGTGTTGCCAATTATTATAGGTTATGATAATTGGCAACACTGAACACGCAATGTCTCGGGTCATTCTGTGGAAAATGGGGAACGGTAGTGTCATAACACTATGTTCCCATATTCCCTCTGCCCACCCTGTACGTAGAGGATACAGCGTGAAGCTGAAAAAACAAAATTGATAGTAGATTTTGGACAACAATGTCACCTGCTAAAGATTAAAAATAGTCTAGTCAGTCGACTCAATTATGTTAATCGAGTAATTTCCAACATAGGCGTCAAGTACTTAAGAGAGCACAGCATTATATATTCTGGCTCAACTAATATTAGAAGTTTAAAACTTATTAGAAGTTTAAAATTCTTTCATTAAGCAGAATGGAGGTATGCCTTAAAAGTACAAAAAACTCAGATTTCTTTATATCTCGATTCTTTTACACTTATTATTTTTTAAATGTAAAATATAAATAAAAAAGACCATTCGTACGCTTAAAACTAAAATATATCTCGTATGAATCGTATTAAGTTTCTGAATTATACATAAGTTGATAAAAGTCGTGTTTTAGCCGTGTGGTCCCGGCTTAGAATAGGATCACCCTGGTACTGTCGGTGTCGTAAGAGGCGACTAAAGTATGTGTGGTAGAGACACGTCGCCAGTAATGGCAACACGCATGGGCAGACTCGACCGGATTTAATACCATCCCTGGCATTTTAAACCGGCGTGAAGTAGTGGCTCTTGTCACTGCGTTTCGCATTAGGTAATGCCAGGCCCCGGCGCCCAACATCCTCCACCTGAAAGACCGGCAACGCACCTGTTAGCTACTCTGGTGTTGCATGGGGTCGTGGGCGGCGGTGATCACTTACCATCAGGTGACCCGAACGCTCGTTTGCCTAGTCCTTATCCATAAAAAAAAGTGATTCAAAAATTTGGTCAAACTGCGCAGTGGCATACGTTATCTCAATCTGACGCGCCGATATAAATGATAATAAAAACACTATTACGTATTCCAGCCAAGCTAGCAGTGTACTTAGCTACTTAATACACGACCATCACTTGTCGTAAAGTCAAATTAAAATTTAATATCTGTAGGCCAGCAATGGAGAACGAAACGATATGTGTATCACGAGAGCCTTCGATATATATATATATATATATATAAATTTAAATATATATAATTAATTACATTTTAAATTTTGTAACATAGTTAAACTTTTAGTATATAGAATGACGTATTATTCATATAATTATAGGCATCTTTGGACTTGAAACTTGGTGACCTTCGCGAAGGTATTCGTGGCATTGATTAGTGTTTACGCATACAATACCCATTATTTTGCTATTCCATTCTAGATTATAATCGATAAGTATTAGTGCTTAAAATTCTGTATTCAGATATTGCGTTGTTATATGCATAAATAATTATTAAAGTGCCATTATCGTGTGTCACGTTCCAACATCTATAATGTATACGCTGAGGAAAAGGGATGGTTGTATGTGATCTCGTAAGGTGAATGAATTGATACATCATACAATATGTAATAGGACACGCGCTTACAAAATTTAATATAGTTAAAAAACGTTAGATATATTTGTCTATGTATATTTTAATGTCAAAAGGCAACTTTTGCTGATTTACTTGTTTACAACTTAAATTGTTATTACATTTGTTTTTGTAATTTTGCAATAACTATACTTGGTTTTCATTCATAAACAAAAATTGCTAGTTCTATAGAAATAAACATGTGTGGTTTTCTAATTTACGTAAAATATATAGATACCTATGTTGCTGAACAAACAAACAGCAAACAAGTGCAACTACTAAGAAATAATAATAACAACAATAATATACTTTAGTTTTAAATAATACATTATTGTATTGAAAAACCCTTTGAACAATTAATTCTTTACCATGTAAATTATTTTTTTTATCATTATATAAAAAATTGTGTTGACTCGTAAGAAAAGACGTTTAGAAGTAAATATTATTACCTAAGTTGTATGTCACTGGCATAAGCTGTCAGCATTGTAGTATTCTTAGTATGAGTGAATAATTTTGATCATTTACAGTGAAGAAAACTGTTGATGTTTCTACAACAAATAATTTACGTAAATTGTTATTTATTAATGTACTTTCTTTTAAAGAAAAAATCAATAAATAAACATCGAAAGTGCCTTTAAATCAAGGAGCGCGGTATCGCGCTCCGTCTGGCAAGTATGGCAGACGGAGCGCGATAGCGCACTCCTTATATACTTTAAAGTCGGGTTTTTCGAGTGGCGCGAAATCTATTTTCTGCCCCCATTTAAAAACTATTAATGATAGAATAAATCGGACAAGCGCATTCGATTCATGGGAAAAAAAGCGCCACAAAAGTATATTTATATAATACATTCAATTCCTAATGCGAATGTCGACGAATGATAGATGCCTAGAGCTATTCTCAACACTATCTTATTCGATATTAATACGAAAGGATAAAAATTTATATTCGTTGTTTGGTTAACGCATGTGATCCCATTGAATGGCAAATTAATTTTACCGTTAAACGAAACCGTTATACTATACACCTTCGCAGAATCTCGTATCCTTGCGCGTGCGCGTGTAACAACTAACTTTCCCATAAGCTTTTTACACGTATGTGCAAAACAAATTATAAACAATAAAAATATAGTTAAAGCCAGTCGCGGCGCAGGGGCACAAATGTGTAACTGTAAATGCGACTGGCTATGGGTTCGTTTTTCATTTGAAGAAATGAAATATTTAATATTTCCATTTTTTCGCTCGGACAACAAGGCAAAGCATTGACAATTTTAAATTTTAAGTATTTTTTTTATTAGTAAAATTACTTTTCCACCTACACTTTTTTAGTTTACTGTTTATTCTTAACAGGGTATTCATGGACCGCCTTTCACCTCGCCCACGATATTTCTTATTAGTTTCTTAAAATACATAAATTAGAACAGGACTTGGGAAGGCCAGACCAGTCTTGCCGCAGGGACACAAACGTGTGGTTCGATCCCCACTCGAGGAAATAAAATATTTATTTAAATTCATATTTTCTTTTCTTGCCTCTGGTGTCGAGGCAAAGGGGGTCGTTGCGTGCCGCCCTCAACGAGCAATGCCTCCTAAATTCATTGGAAAATGGGGATCGAAATGTCTTACATTTGTTTCCCTCTGCCTACACTGCTGCGGCACTGTGCGGGATACAGCGTGAAGGACTTGAATCAATTTAACTCCGTAATATTGCCTACGTATTACATTATTAATAGCCAAATAACTTAAATTTGTATTTTTTTTATAAAATTGAATTTTCACAGATATATATAATTCGATATTAATAAAACTGCCGCACATACTTTATCATTTCTGCTAACTATTTACACAAAAGTAATGTATTTAAGCAGCTTACTTTAATCATCTACATATATATATATATATATAGACATTTATCTAGAAACATTTTATGATTATAGGAAATTTCCAAGCCAGACCTTTCTTAATAAGCAATTGAGGTTACATGGAATTACAAGCGTTCCATCTTGCTCTATTAATGACAACATTTGTATCATATTTGCATAGACAGTTGACACGTTACATACGAGTGTATGATAACGAGGTAACATCACTAGTGCTCGATTACACTACACTAGCCATTTGAATAATTTGGCTTTCTAATAAATAATAATAATAAGCCTGTTTATTCTGAAATTAAGTTTAAGATACAAAATATTAGATAAAATTACAAAATGTCTCTATATACGGTGTGGCTCTTGGCATAGGCCTCCACTTCGGACTAGGACTTCTCCAATTTGATCCTACCGTTAGCTTAATTTTATCCTCGTATCTTCGCTTGCCATATATCTTGGGTACCATTCCGTTGCCACCTAACTCCATTTATCTTACGTGTCTCGCATCATATCCCCTGTCCATCTCCATTTCTATTCATCTATTTTGATCGGTATATACCACCAATGTACCAATTTAATTATGACGCGGCGTTCAGTGTTTCTGATCCTGTCATTTCTTTTCAAACCTAATATGCAGATCTTTGGCAGATTTGTACGTCGATGGTATTCAAGTGCATACATTTTTCCTTTCTAATAAATAACTACACATTATGGTCATGGTAATTATGGTCATGGTAATATTCGTAAAGATTATATTATTTTTTAATATCTGCTTCATACAAAAAAAACTATTGACGTGACTGAATTTAATAACATTGAAAAATATTATTCTTTGTTGTGGAGTTATATGATACTTTATATAATATTAAACTATTTATTTCTACCTTATTTTTAACCAATTAAAAAAACTACTGGTTTTCTATCTTCATCTGTACAACTAGACCACTTATGTCAAAGTAACTCAGTGAAGTTACCAAGTTTATGGACTATTGCATCCGTTCCTATAACAAGATCTGAATTCTAAACTAAGGAAAACTTTATAAAATATTTTATAAAGTAATTTATAAAGATGTAGAACCTTCTAAGAATAAAATTATATGTACACAAAGATGGCAATTAAATAAAAAACAATGATATGTTACTATATTTAATAAATCATTATTTTAAGAGAATTAATAACGTGGTAATGCTACTTCACTCTATACTTAGATTGAAAAATATTAAAATAATGATTTTATTCTAAAATATCTGTGATAATGCTTTCATTATATAAAACATTATCTTTCAAATTATTGTAATTTGTGCCTCCAGTACGGTTCGCAAAAATGTGTCAATGTCTTCCTTATCTTCATTATTTATACTGTAAATAAGGTCGCATTAGTATTGTATAAATATAGGCAAATTATTTATCTATTAATTAGCTATCCTGAATATATGAAATAACAGAAAGAGATAGTATAAAAATATAAAATCAGCTTCACGCCGAAACCCGCACAGAGCAGGGTAGGCAGAGGGAACTTAGTGCTGAGACACTTTGTTCCCCAATTTCCCGCCTGGAGGCATTCCATGTAGAGTGGCGTAGTAGTGAGTAAAATGGAAATATAAATGTAAATACATATTTTATTTTCACGATTGGGGATCGAACCCACAACCTATCGCGTTTTACAATCACACTCATATATAATAACTAATAACGATTCAGAATAATCAGTTGCCATTGGAGTTATCTTAAAAAAAGCGTTCGTTTATAATTTTGTATAGTTGTTTTGATATCAAATAATATATTAAAGTTGTATGTAACATTATCTTATCGAGGTCTTCTGGCGACTGGCGTTTTCTGATAGTGAGAACACATCTCAACAGATTTTTAACTTTTTTGTGAAAGTCAATACATATTCTTCATTTTTCTTCAAATATTCTTCAATTTTCTTCACATATTCTTCATTCTTCATTTGATTTGGTATATCAGGAGATTTGACCGCGTGGATCACTGGCCTTGGTTCGTTCAAACTATATCGACCCAATTGACTTTGGGTATGGAAAGTTTCAGCCGTTTCGTTTATTTTGCAAATATGAAATAGTTTAGAAACTTTTGTATTTAAAATAGTTTACAATAAGAATAAGCAAAATAAGAAAAATTGTTGTTTCAATAGTTTAATACCTAAATAAAATGAAATACACTGTGGTTTTAAAAATTTGTAATTAGTCTGTGAATATGATACCAGACAGAGACATTTGAATGTTTAAACGTAATTTAAAACTAAATATTTAATATTTTACAGGTTGTAATACTTTGTATAGCTTGATTGTGTTTAAAATATATATATATAAAAAAAACTGGAACATAAAAAACTAAATATATTATTATTTTTAATTTCCACATGAGCCGAGCTTGTAAGACAATAATAATAAATGATGAGTAATGGCAGTTGACACATTGAGGTTATTGAATCAATATTTTTATATCTATACAATTTTCCTATAAGTTTTGTTAGTACCAACATCAATACTTACGGCTAAGCTTTAATAAAAAAAAGCCTTATTTATTAAGGCTTATTTATTAGCCATATTGCCTTTACATACAAAAATACATCAAATTATTATATTAATATATTTTATTTGAAAAAGTTTAATAGGTACTTTGCTTTTCTAAGTACTATAATATTATATTTCATATATCATACTAATTAAAAAAATCATAACATCAGTTACTTTATTATTGGGATTTTTTAAAATAATGTAACAAAAATAACACAATATAAATATGACAGCGTTAGTTCAGTTTGTTTATAATTGAATCGGTAAACTCAATGAAGCATCGCGTATACTAGAAAAAACGCAGCCAAGTATTTAAAAAGACTTCACGATCTACTGAGACAGCTAATAGTTACTTAAGAATATTATTTACCTACCTACCTATTTAGGTATTACGTTATTTTAAAACATAATACGATCTGTTCTTTTCAATTATATTATAAGGAATTATGATCTACTCAGAATATGTCAAATGCGATAGCCCGCCAAGCTACCTTCAAATAAGTAGATATATTTTATAAATAATATTATCAAGTTTTTTTTTACAAAGAAGAATTAAAGTTACATGAGCATATAATTTATTAACAAAATCACTTCAAATTCAAGGTATTTAAAACTACTTACAATGTGCGGCATTATGTAAAATAATGACTAACATGCTAATTATAAAGTGAATATTAAAGAGTACCGCATCAGAGACTAGTTAAACGTTCATGATATGTTCATATTGTGCCTTTAACGAAAAGCTAAAAATCTGCCCTTTTCAAAGTAAGTACTTTAATAAAAAGTTAACAAGAGTATAAATCAAGAGTCTTGCAAATAAAATTTATTTTCCACCTGGAAGCTGTAACGAGTTTAGTAACCTTGGCCATAAATTTGCCGATACAAATTTGTTCTACTTTTGATATACAAGAGAAATATTTGAAAGGGGCGACTGCAATAGATGCTGCAGGCCACGCCACCTCAACCCAGATTGATTTATACGTCTTGTTTGTCACAGAGTGGATTTATTTGAATTCCTGGCAGCCGCCGGATTAATATCAAGCAGACCTTCTCCATATCCATCCCCTTCTTTGGGCAATAACTCAATATTTCATCTATCGGGCCGAGACCTACTCGGAATTAACATACAAACGTCAATCGTTTCATGAATAAAAAATGTATTGGATTTAGTGAAATGACTCGCGCGATCACCGCGATTCGGCGATCGGGGAATGGCGGAAATAAGAAAATGTTATAATATAGATATTTATTTAAACAGTCTGTGGACAGAATTTTTTTTTTCTGTTGTACAAATTATTGGAAAAATCCAAATTAAAAGTTCATATTATGTGCTTCTATGTAAATATACTTATAATAATGATAACTATATAATACCTATTATTATATATACGTGTTTACTTAGAATGTAGTTTTCTCTTGTGTTACTTCCCGTTGCTTGCTGATTGAAATATTAAAATATCAATGAATAGATATAAATATATTTGAAAGCTTGAGTTTGACATATTTTTATTTTGGATAAATAGAAAACTACTTCTAAACGTACCGGCTGATTAGAAAACATCTGATTTAATTAATTATCTATACATATTTTTTTATAGAATACCTAAGCGTTTAAATCTTATTATGCATACCAATATTAATTGTAAT
Organism: Heliconius aoede; assembly: GCA_037355905.1. Lineage (NCBI taxonomy): Eukaryota > Metazoa > Arthropoda > Insecta > Lepidoptera > Nymphalidae > Heliconius > Heliconius aoede. The sequence goes on along the minus strand of JBAIZZ010000082.1, from coordinate 383,068 downwards.
TGAATGAATACTGTTATATATGTATAGTAATAAAAACGCTATAACTAGTCATACATAGTTTTTTTTTGCTGACTCAAATACTTATATCACACTTAGCGTGTTCTCAAAGTAGTCTGTAATTATATTTATATTATTTTCATATTTAAATAGAAGTAACCTACACCCAAACTGTCTAACAATTAATTCGATTGTGAATTATAATTAAAGACGGCGACCTGAATTAACAATAAGCCGGAGTAATTACCTTAATTTTATAATTACGAATATGAAGATGAACGATTTCCTAGTTGTAATGTATTTCTTTGATATGGGTTTTAAAGGGAAGTTAGAACTTGTTTTTGTATGTCCGTAATATATATGCAGCTCGAAATATACAATAACAGTGTATCAAAGATAATTAATATTATTAAAAGAAAAAAAAAGTCAAAGAATTTACCACCAGTTCACAAAACCAATGTATGTAATACACATTTTGACAGATAATTGTTGACATCGTCATTTTGTTGTATTTTTTGACATTTGACATTTTGTGGCCGTTTCTCTCTCCCATGTTGATAATGATATTTTAAGTTAAAATTAAAGTTGATAATAAAACCTAGGAGCCATGTTAGTTCAACAAGAGGTCAGAAGATTGAGTGCACGTCCATTTATACCATCAAAATGTAGCTTCATTTTCACCAATATTGAATGCTGAACTCAACCAAATGACTTGGACATGTCGCAGAAGATGCCAAGAGTATCCTGCGATCCCTACGAAACCTACACAAGTAGAGTATATTTCAATTGTATCGTATATTATTTACATCTAAATATAAAGCTTATGTGCTTATCTAAATGTGTACGATTGTACGTATGTTAAACTCTGTTATCAGTTATAATGTGAAACTATTTGTGTTCAACACGTAAACTTAAACAAGTGATTGGAGTTTTTCGATTAAGAATAAAAGTTAAAGTTTATTATAACAGCAGTACAGTATATTAGGATATATAGTGATATTTCTTATCGTTGTTTTTTTCCTAATTTTGATCTTGACCGTGTTATTATAAAATTATATGTAATGTATACATATTTTTTAAATTTATATATTTATCTATGATGTATGCTACATAAAATATTTTCTTATGTAAATATAATAATTTGATTTTATGATACAATGTAAAATTATGATATTATGCCAGATAGATATATACCTGTGGATTTTATAAACGCCTTACTTATAGTTCGATTAAGTCGGGATCGTAATGAAATAATGAAAACCGGTTATAATGTCGCAGCGACGGGCGCATTGACGTTCACATCAATTCTTTTTCAATGTCACATTGCTATCATTTTGCTGGAATCCATTAAAATAGTTTTTTTTTATTTCGATAAACTAGGACTGAGGCCGTCGTAGCGCACAAGGGTGTGTGGTGGTTGTGGGTTCGATCCCCACTCGAGAGAATGTATTATTATTTCTTTTAATATTTTCATTTTCATTCTTCGCTCTAGCACCAAGGCATTGCCTGGCATTGATTTCCACCACCCAACTCGCAATATATCGAAAAATAGCAGCGAAAATAGCAGCAAAAATAGCAGCGGCAAGTAGGGAATGGAGTGTCTTAACACTAGGTTCTCTGCCTACCCTGCTGTGTGCGGGATACAGTGTGAAGATGATTTATTTGATTCATATTTTCAACGCTAATCAGTAGAATGTGGGAAAGTTTTTCCCATTTCCACACGAATATCGACACCTGAGTAGCGGTAGCGTGTCAGTGTTTACAAACAGTAAATTGTTTACTCCGCTGACATCGCAGAGTGAGCAGCAGCGTCACGAGGCGTCACGGCTGCGTCACGACCGCCTCCGCCCAATCCTGTTCTATTGCGTCTTATAAAACATTGCTATGTGTAATTGCTATATAGACAACAAAACTATAAATCAATGATAATTATTACAAGTAATATGCGACGTTTAGCTCTAAGCGCAGGCGCATAGCTATTTTTCTATAGTGTTATTTATGTTATCTATGTGAGAGAAGAAATATTTAATGTCACTAAAAGAACATTTTGAAACTGACATTAGTAAAAGTGTAACGGATATTCTGTTACACCAATATATTAAAAGAAGACGTCTTAGAATTCTTTAAAACTATATAAAAATCATATTAATGTTTATCTTTGACTTTACTATTATCGTCCAATCTGCAAGGTTTTTATCTAATTTGAATTAATAAATTACTATAATATACTGATACGTGATTTAAATTACACATATCATCTTTTATTCTTTTTGCACAATTAACTTATACAGACACATATATTAACATATATTAATGAAACTGATAATAGATATGCCATTGTATGCTGTGCATATAAGGAATCTTTATCAACTACCACCTATATATCTAATATTTAGCTTAAGATCAAGATAGTGCTATGTCAATAGATAAAAAAATCGGCAACGTTATCTCTTACATTTGTGATTTTAATATAAATATATATCTGAGATATTCATTTATTAATTGTCAAGTTCGTACTTACTTTATGCGCGCTAAAAATACACCTATCAAAGTCTTTTAACCGTTTAAAAAATAACTTTACGCGGTTACCCATTATAATGTTAACTGATAACTAAAATATACAAATATACTAAATATATATATAACGACATTGTTATGACATTCATACGACAATGCTTGAGCTAAAAATAGTTATTCCATTAGTTAAGGAAGTGACATCGATTTTCCTAAACGGATTTCACGATGAGGATAATATGTATCCATAATATCTTTTCATGTATACATGAAAAGATACACACATTTCTATGTATTATTATTTACTTCATACATATATATATAATTCTGCACCTATATATTATTTACTTCTATTCATGTAGATTGGATAATGATGCAGTACAGTCGAACTCAGTTATATTTAGTTTCTTATTTTACCTTAGTACTAAAATGTATGTATATACTACGTTTCAATATTATTTTTTTTCACAGACTAAATACGACGCCATAGAGCTACCTTACGCATTCATATAATATATATATATAAGATATAAGTATGCATAATTTGTTATATTATGTTAATTTAGCCGCGAGTCGAAAGGCTGTCGGCCTTGGAAGGCGCCGCTTGTCCCCGGCGATTTACTTATCAATGTAAGTGCTCACTTCTGTACACTTATGCACACGGCTGTCAAAAGTATCTTTGCTACTTACATTTAGAATGTTAATATAAAAATTTTTAATTATAAATTATTTAAAATAATTTATTTCAAATCAACTTGGTTCTTATTGTGCATATTGTGAGTTTAATTGTAAATATTTAATTCCATATGCGTAAAACCACTGTGAACATGACATAACAGCTACAGCTACACAATACGTAAGGAAAACCGCATTACACTAAGCTTATCTAATTTTCAATTTTGTACGAGAAGAAATAATTCCACTGTATTTAGTACGCTTCACGCGTATGTTTCACATCTTACATGTACATATTAAATATTAAGAAATAATTTGATTGATTATAATATATATATATATATATATAAGGATAATTTAATAATATTAAGATATTAAAAATAATGAACACACAGTAGTTTGTTACTATTCTTAGCGAAACTTAATGATATAAATAATAATTGTAAATGTAGTAGTCGACAATGATATATATTAGTTTCCTACTGTTTTATTGCTCGCTTGTTAATATCAATTGGTTAATGATTGGTCAGAAAATGAACGTTTGTAAATGATGTATAAGGTAAGGTATTTATAGCTATAATGTGATATTATATTTTCAGCACATTATTATCAGTTTTAAAACTCAATTCTTTTTTAAACTATTATCATAGATTCGAAAAATTAAATAATTCACAGATCGTAGTTATCACTTCAAATCTACCCACTCTTGTTACCTTGCGCATCAGCAACGGTGACCATGAACCCTGCGCAGGCGCACGCCGCCGTTAACTATGACATTTTACTCGCATTGCGCGTCTATTACCCGACACTCGTTTGACATTTGTAGCGTCAAACGTGCAACAACCTTGTACTGAGCCGCTGTAATAGGGAAAACTGCTCTATAAAATATATACCCACATTATGTGTCCAGCTAAAACCACTTAAATTTCTATTTTATTTACTTCCTTCTATATTTTATATATAACGATATAAATTTGTTAAATGAAATTGATAGGCAGAATGACGATCCAATTAAAATAATGTGTCGCGTTACCCTTGAAAACGGATAGTCCTGACCGGTTGAAGATGTATTTAGCGTGGTTCATTCACCGTTACACACAAGTACTGGTGGTGCTGGCGCTGGTACTTAGTGAGGCAGGGATGCGGTTATCGCGCGCTATTTTCTCAGTTTGCTCTTTATAAAAAGCTAGCTGACGCACTCGTGTGGGAGGTCGTTGACCTGAACAGCTGCGGTCAAGCACTACTTAGTGCGTTTGTTACTATATTGGCAAATTAAAATTTTTGTTCGTACTATTTTATGTTTAATGTCTGTCGTATTATTCTAAATGTGAATTTCGGTATATAGATCTTGATAGCTTTAATAAAATATTATATAAATTTAATTAAACCAAAAATCATAAATTTTTGGTTGAATTTACATTGTTTTATTACCATATATAAAATTTTTCCAACATGAGGTTAGACCTATTGGATCTTACAGCAACACCGGGTACTCTTACAAGTACTCTGTCCCTGAAAACTTGAAAGCTCTACGTGCCTATTTGAGAGAATGTCGACGGTGGCAAGGGAGTCACATACGAGATTTAAAAACGTCATATGTATATAATAATTTATTTGTAGTAAAACAAGTGCCGCACGTGAAATCAACAAGTGTTTTGTCTGCGCATGCGCTCAACCCCTCCCCCGCCTTGGGAAACCTAACCGCTGCGTAATTTTCCACTACCGATTCCCGTTTAACATTTTATATTAAATATTATTACTAATACTTGGCTTATATACATATTTATTAAACTATTCAATAATAATGGTTTATTTTTTATTTTTAACAAACAATAATATTTACTTTAATGTTATTAGTAATGGTTATTTTTTTTTTATATAATAAACAACAACACGACACGGAATAAAAATTCATATTATTTAAGTAAAAAATAATTAAAATATAATGTGTAATTTTTTTACATTACTACGACATATTTTTGTTTTGGCAAGTATTAAATCAAATAAATAATTCGAAGTAAAAATTTGAAATGTCCTGATTTTAATGACTATAGACTCTCGCCTTCAGTTTGACTTTGAAAATTTATGTAATGATTGTATCCTTTGCGTCACTATCGGCCTACAGTTACTTGATAATTATATTGTGGCTTAATTAAATTTACTTTGCAGACCTTACATCCTTATATGGTGAGTGAGAGTAGATTATATTCTACTTAAAACTACTTTATTGCGAAATATATATATTTTATGAAAGTAATGCTTGAACACAGTTGTTATATGTGTCTACAATGTAACGTATATTGTTATAACTTATGATATTTCTGGTATTGATATTTTAATATAGAGAAAATTTTATTCTATTTCAAACGTACATAAATATAGATTTTTATGATGAAACAATATTTAACATTCTTATTTTAACTTCAATTATATATTATAGTTTCTGAATATGACATTATTATTTTAAGTTAATTTTATATTATAAACTGTGGAAAAATTATAAAAAAAACATATAGATATATTAGTTAATAAAAATTTATTTTAAATATTATACCAATTCTTCTTCTGCATTTAAAGTTGCCACTACAGAAATTTTTGCGTGTACTAATATTAAATTTCTCACTACAGCAATTTAAAGTAACTACTGCAGTAATAGCATAAATAATTAACACTCATTACTCAAAAGGCAAAGATAAATAAACATATTGTATCCAAAATAAAATGTGACCGACTCCTTCATTTAACCATAATGATTATATAAAATCTCCATAAAATATATATGACGTTGAAGAACAGTAGATCCAATTATCAGGATATTTGGATCAAAAAAAGAGAAATAGAAATTCCTACGAAACTTAAAAAATATATAAAGCTCCTATTTTGTTCCTTATAATTTATTTAATGCCATAAAGAGAACACGCTGCAGAAGCTTAAAGCTAAATTGAGAGTGGTTTGGTAATTACGTTGGTAAATTCGCCATCTATTCCGCAGCGGGAATGGCGTGTCACAGATCACATAACGAAGAATTTGCGCTTACAAAATTTGGCTCTTAGTTAGTATCACCCAATTTCATGGACGAAAATAACTTACGAACCTTTATACTCTCCATTTCCACGTGTACCATACTTTTGGATTTTCAGTTTTTTTTTGTCACATATTATGTGTCTTACAACGATTTACAACTCTCTCTGCATTTTGGAATACAGATTATTTAGTGAAAATGTACTCCAATTTAAACTAAGTTAATAGCAAATTTATGTTATCCTATGAATCTCTCATTTTATAAATAATCACATGACAATTTAAAGGTTCTACAAAAACCTCCATCATCATCTTAATAGTCAGCCCTTCATATTACATATAAATAATAATTAAGTATATAATTTGCAAACGGCTTAAACATAAAATAATAGTTGAGTACACACTTTGTATTGAAAAATAAATAAGGTAAGGTAATTAAACAAATTAGTGTTTTAAGTATATTTGTTACGGTATATCTATATTCCTATGTAAATTTATAAGCATACTCGCACGCTATCGATGTAATAATAGTTACTACACTTAACAAAAAGCTCATAAAAAAAGTGTAAATATAAATATGTAAATTAAAAATTATTTAATGTAAAAACGTGTCTTCTAGAATCTTAGATGACTGAAATTACATACATAAAAAATCAGCTTCACACAGCAGGCAGGGTGATCTAATGTTAAGACACTCCGTTCCCCATTTTCTGCCGAATTGTTTTTGGTTTTTGTGTTGAGTGGCAGAACTCAACGTCGCGCTTTGCCTCGACGCCAGAGCGAAATATAAACGTAAATAAATATTTAACTTCTTCGGGTGGGGATCGAACCCACAACCGCCGCTTTACAGTCACACCCTTGTGTTGGTTCGCCATGACGGCCTCATAGTTATATATATAATGACAAAAGTTTGACCTGACGTCGACTTGTTCAGATTAGAACTAAAAAGGTATGTATACAATATAGTTTTACACTAACATCGGTTACACCAAGTTAATGAATTCCCCTCGCAACTATACTCTCGAGTAGATATGGAGATTGGAGGCCTTCACCGTTTATTCACTTTGGAATTTTCCTTTCATTCGATCGAATAAATTCGATTCCAAGTCACCATTAACACCCAATCAGGGTCAACGAATGGGGCAGCCATAGTCCGCTGCATATCAATAATTTCATCTACGAATATATAGTCCGTGTTCACGCGATATATACATCATTTTTAATGTCATTTGATTATCAAAATAGTGATAATTACTTTGTAGAAAATATTACTTTATCACACAGGTATTTTACATACATATATGCAATTTTTGATTATATGTATATAAAATATGGGGAAAACTTCCTTAAATCAATACCTACGCACATAATATATTTTCATTATTTCCTGTGACTCAATAAATTTTGGGTTCACAAACAGAATTTACAAATATGCGTACAGTTGGGATTATCCAACAAAACCCACATTCGTTCATATAATGTTAATAATAAATAAAAATAGATGAATCAGCAATTGAATGAAAATTATTTTATTTATTGTCAATAAATAATATTATTTATATATTAAACAAGTCATATGGCACCAAGAGACATAAGAGAGGATAGTAATATTTAATGTAAACTAAATTTAAATATCCAGTATTTAAATTTATCTATCCATCTACACACGTAGATTTTCAATTACTGAAGGCATTTTATTTTTGTTACTTACATAATAAAAAAAATTGCTGCAATATTAGTTATAAAGTATAACACGTAGGTAGTAAATGCACGTTTTTAATGTCGTTGTTATCAATATGGATTTAATGGATGATGGATCTGCCTATCTTAAAAAGCCTTTAAATAAAAATAGATTCTCTCTGCCTATCTTGCTATATGCGAGTTACCACAGGAAACCGAAAAAAAATCTAACTATGTATATTAGTGACTAAATAAACCTATATTTTGGTGTAAACTAAGCGTTCAGAATAACAAAAACTTAACTTACAATCTAAGAGTCGCAAATGACACTAACGTCATTGCATAAAATATGTACGTAATTATATTATTATATGTTGTGACGGGGATTTTCCTATGTTGAAAAGATGAATGAATTTACAAAATAATGTCTATCATTTCTGTGTTTTTCTAATAATTGTTATCGTTTATATTATATCACATTAGTATAAAAGATTCATTAAATATTATATATATTCTTTGACGTCTGTCGTAAATAAGTAGTAGATAGTTTGAAGTCATGTACGGCGCGCACAAGTTTGTCGATTAAAGAAAACTTTAATAATAATATTTTTTTTATATATTTTTCTTTAGTTTTATCGTGAGGAAGCTAATCTTAAGCTCAGTACATATTAAGATATTTCCGGTCTCCACTTTCCCTCAAATTCGGAAGACATTGCGTGCTAAGTCGTGATCTCAACCCCACGCTTCGTCTCGTAAAGACATTAAAACATTAATATTTAATTTCTTAACATGGGAATCGAACCTACAACCTGCCGTCTTTACATTCACACTTTTGTACGTCTGCACAACGACTGGCCTCATAAAAAAATATTTCAATTTATTAAGTACATTCTGAGGTATATGCAGACGGCCTGGCGCGTACAAGTTAGTGAGTACTAAACGTGCCTACTTCATTGACAAACAAAAAACAATATATTATTATATTTATTTAAATACGCCGATATAAATATTTTTGAATCATCAATTACTATATAAATGCCATTATTGACGGTCCTATAAGAATCTTTAATTTACTACATATTTTATTTCGAAATGCCGAATCCTAACTAAATTTTAAATCAATTCAATTAAATGTAAAAATTTTATTTAAAAAGCAAGCTTATTAAATTTTAATATAATAATTTAAAGTTTTAAATAATTGTTTAAATAATTTTAAATAATATAATATTAGCGATAGTCGTATAGTCTGTGATCCTAAATTCATTTAAACGAAACTTATTTTTTCGATTCGTGTTTTCTTGTGAAAATTTTCAAGACGCGCACTAATATGCGAACTATCTTGAACTAGCTGTTGTGCTAAATACAATATATTGTTATACTAATATATGCTTTCATATTCATACTTTTGAATAGAAATCTATAATATAAAACACTTGTGTCATATAAAACATATGGAATGTTAAAGATCATAATTAAAGAATATAATTCTAACACTTAATACAATATTAATTACTCAATTTTTTTGTGACGATTAAATAATTATAAATAACGATATCGATACTGCCGAATTATAAATACATAATTCGTTAACGAATATCAGCCTACCTAAACTTACACGTGCCGAAGTTTCCACTTGATGAATGAGAAAAATCAATACTATCAGATACGAATGCGAATGTAGATAGAGTGTTATACACTCTACATAGTTTATTTACTTTTTTTACAAGTTTAATATATATTAATGAAGTAACGACAATGGAGTCTGTATGACATATTTGAAGTGTACATTCAATTGCAGTGTATGTAAGTGCGGCAACGTCGCGCGTAACGAGGCCGGGCCGCGGGGTGCGGGGGTTACGGGGGCGCAGGGGCGCGGGGGACGGCTAGCAACAGGCGCCTCCACGTGCTTCGCGACCTTGCCACTGTTCGCGCCTTTTTAGATAGCTAACTCTAATCGCTCGCACCAAATCATTACATAATTTTATATGAACTGATCAAATTGTTAATAATAATAATTAGTGGACTATATACTGTGTATATTAATAACTGTGTATAGATGTTATTTACGGAAATTGGAATATCCAAGTACAAAGTTCGCTCGATAACCTCTCCAGCAGAGAGAATATCGTAGTGTCCAAGAAACATGTAGAGACTAGGTGGGTACCATTAGATTATAACTATTAGACTAAAACTACATATGGCTTTGATTATTAATTACAGCTACGTTCTTATTTCCTAATGTATTATATTCATACATTAATTCTTTTCACTAGTATACTCGTATTTTTCGTTTCTTATTTTTTATTTAAAAAAAAACAAATTCTGGAGCTTATGTTCTGTAAGCCCCTGATTTTATTCGCTAAGTCCTTTAAGTGTGTATTTTTTTCGTTCTGTTCTCTATTAATAAGATAAAAACATTGAGTGAATTACTTAAGGATTTACGCAATTAACAAATTCACATTGATCAATACCTTCGACAATAATATTATATTTATATATATTTTATATTAAAATAATAAACTAAATATATTTTTGAAATCTTCCATGTATTATAATGCACTATACATACTAGCTTAGAATACATAATAAGTATATATAAAATCAGCTTCACGCTGTCTCCCTCACAACAGGGGCAGAAGAAATCTCATGTTAAGACACTGTTCTCCACTTTTCGGCAATTTCTGGAGGCATTGCGTGTTAAGTGGCGAACCCACATTTATATTACATAAATAAATCTGTATACCGACATTACTAAATTGATAATAACACATCGTACGATATTGTGCATATACATTATCATTTTATCTTTCTTATCACAGTCATCGTTGAGAATGGATTAATATTGTGCTCTACTTTTACCTGCTTGTAAAAATGCTATCGTCAGATTGTATATTTGTTTAATAAATATTAATATTTTATTTAGTAATTCAAACGTCTCAGCGACATCTCGGCGGGGGATGTGTCCTGGCGACACCTGAAAAAGAAATTATTTTCCTTATAATCTATTGAGGTGGTTTCATATGACCAATCTTATACATTTAAGTAATATGTATGTTTTTCAAGTGCGTGTATAATTATTTATATGATAGTAGAACGCAATAAAACAATTTTAAAAAAGTTTCTTTATCTGCCTTCTCGTTTGTCCGGACTAGTCTCCGGATCCATTTTCTGGGATTTTCACTGGAAAATGAATGAGTGGATTTGATGAAATTATCGAGCAACATATAGGATACTTATTGTTACGAAATTCTCCCGGCATTGGACTTTACGCGGGAAAAACTGCGCATGACCGCAGCCATGATATAAAAAAAAGCAAAGATGTTTTCCTTCTTGTTTTGAGCCAAAAAGGAATAAAATAAATAAAATTATAATAACAAATAATAATATTATTGTACAGTATAGATTAACACATTAAAATAACCAACCAATTTTTAACCGACTTCTGCCAGAAAAGGAGGTTATCAATTCGCCTGTATTTTTTTAGTGTTTTTTACCTGAAATATTTATCTGGGTGAACCGATTTTGACGATTCTCTTTGATTTGAAAGCTGGTGCTTCTCATGTGGTCATTTTAATTTGGTCTATATCTGACAATGGCGTCAATGAAAAAATCACATAATTTTCTCTCTATTAATACATTAATTATTTAATAAGAATATTCCAGAGCACTTTGTAATTTCGATAGCTGTAGCTTTTAGTAGGTATATAACAACGCATACGATAAAACATTTTATTATTAACGAAATGAAACCGTATACTATAATAATAATAGTAAATAGTTAACAAATATAATTAATAAATGATACAGTATTTCCTCAATATAAGGTAAATATAAATTAAATTACATTGAAGTTGGATTTGGATTCATAGCTAATTATAAATCGTCTGTAACACACTTCGTGGGCGTGTATCGGGCTTTAATCACGGCGTGCGTTAGATATGTAGATGGGAGTCAACGCGGAAGACATTAAGATGGCCTTCGCTGGCCGCAGGACTGAGAAAATATACTTAGAATTTAACTTTGCTCTGTCTTGTGTTCATTCTGATTATATCTACGCTTAATTATATTATAACTATATATAGTATAAGTTTACGCTTTTGCCTGAGTGCCCGAGTTTTGCCTAAGTTTTTGTAGGCGTCTTAGAAATTTCTTAAAAGGAAAAATATACATTCATTAATTGAATTTTGAAAACTGTACTATACAGAACGTCTTTGTATATAAACATAACTTTAGTGAAATTTAAATTGATCTATTTCCTAAATATATTATATCTAATAAAATAACATCATTCACTATATACTTTCGTTTGTTTATCTATATCATCATATGTACCTACATTAAATAATATAATAATTATATATGTGCTTATGTGAACGGAGTGTCATGACACTAAGTTGTCAGGTTCTCTCTGCCTATCCAAGTATGTGGTAGACATAGCGTGAAACTAAAAAATAATATGTATTTATATTAACAGCTATATATATGAGAAAAAAAAACGATTCACTTCAAAAGTCATTACATAAATACTACATAATATATTAATTAAGATTTTAATAAAAATGAAATAAACAATAATTTTGTTTTCCTTTTTTGTTACAGGTAAATGCAACGTAGCAGTATATATGTGTAATATAATAGTAAGCAGATTTAAAATTGTAATTAATTGAATTTGAATGATGTGAGTAAGCTTAACAGCACTATGCATGGATGACCAATTTTAGTTACGTACAGTATTTTTTACCTTAATAACTGAAAAATACATGAATAATTTAACTATTAAATTTTTGACCAAAAAGAAAAAACATACGTGTGTTCTTACGATGCGTAGATAAAATGATACAAAAAAGTTACATTTTAAATTTTTTACATATTAATGTCTATTACGAAGTTTTGTTGTAATAATATTTTAAGAAATATTTAATTTTTGCAGAGATTCGCGATTTCTAATTTGTGATAAACACTTAATTGCTCGAATGATTTTTAATTTATAGTTTGTACCGACCATTTTTTTTATGGTTTTATAAAGAAAAATATTATAAACACAAAGGATTGCTAGGACTAATTTAATATAGATGTTGCTGTCCTCGTATGATGATGTGATTAATGAATAGACATCCATCCATCAGCCTTTTGAAGTCCACTGCTGGCCGTAGTCCGGTCCTGTGCCCTTTGAATCCAGTGGCTTCCCGCTGTTTTCTTTAGGTCGTCTGTCCACCTGGTTGGAGGGCGGCTTATACTTCTTTTGCCGAGACGTGATCCCCATTCGAGAACTTTTCTTCCCCATCGGTTGTCGGTCCTCCTGGCAATATGGCCTGCCCATTGCCACTTCAGTTTACAGATTTTGAGAGCTATATCGGTAACCTGTGTTCGTCTACGGATATCATCGTTTCGAATTCTGTCGCGTAGAGAAATACCAAGTATAGCTCTCTCCATCGCTGAATATACATACATACGTAAAATTCATCGTTAAATTAAATTCTTTATTCATTGTCGTCACCTCTCTACTTACATATGATGTTCCCGTATTTAGTTTTACAAACCATGTGACTTCGCAGATGTTTATAACAACGCGTTTTATCTACGATAAGAGATTATTATTAAACCCGTTATTAGGAACGATTATTCTTTTTATCATTAAATGTTGATCGAGTCTGTGGCAGTAATAAATACTTGCACATAAGTTTGAGAGAATGATGAAAATATTTAATATTTTCGTTTCTTCGCTCTCGTATCAAGGCAAAGCGCGGCGTTAAGTTCCCACTTAACAGGCAAAGGCTCGATCCAAAAAAAAAAAAACTAAATTTGTCTTTTTTATAGTACCTACCTACTATCCTAAAATACATTTTCTTACAAATTTATCATTTACATTATTGAAAAGTCGGGGGTAGAAATTCGTAAAATCTATGCACGTTTTATAATTTAAGATATGGTTGGAGCTAACCCGTAGATCCCGGGAGCATGCATATTCCTAAATGCATTAGTCGAATTAGTGCAGTGAAGGGTAGTAAAAAATTCAATTTGCCTTCAACGTTGCGAGGTGAAAAAAGTATACTGGGGAAAAGTTATATCCATTTTTCCGGGATCCAGACCGAGGGTTACACGTAAGCCGGTTCTAAAAAATCAGATTAACTCCCATCGCTTATAGGAAATCGTTAAGCATTACGGACATAGCATTTTAAAGAGTTGAGAATAACTCTTTTTGTGTCCTAATTATAAATTTACGTCGTAGACCGTCAGCCAGATTATAAAGAAAAAAAAATCTACTTTTATTTTTTCTTTTATAATATTGACTATTTTTAAAAAAAGGAATTATATAAAAAATAATTAATTCATAACGATCTTTGATACCGAATCTATATATTACATAATTGTTTATTATAGAAAAAAAAAGACGGAATTGCCTTCAAAAAGATTTAAAGAATGGCCAAAGCGGAAACCATTTTGATACGGACAAAAACGGTTGAAGGTTGTCCACCAGTAAGTACCTAAAGGCCCTTAGACTGGTCTCGCCGCGCATAAATACAATTAATACAATTAATGAAAAACTGTTTTACGCTGTATCCCACACTCAGCAGGGTAGGCAGAGGGAACCTAGTGTTAAGACACTCCGTTCCCCAATTTCCACCGAATTTCTCGAGGCATTGCGTGTTGAGTGGTGGAACTCAACGCCGGTTTTGCTTTCGTGCCAGAGCGAAAAAAATTAAAATATAAATAGATAATAATTAATTTCCCCGAGTGGAGATCGAAGCCACAACCGTTGCGTTACAGTCAAACCCTTGTGCTCCTGCGCCAGGACGGCCTCTAATTATTTTAAATAGTCATCTTTTTATTAAATGTTACTAAATGTTAAACGTCAGTTGACTCGTCTGCGACTGATTAGCTGCTCGATTTCCTCGTACCGTAAATAGCACAGAATTTTGTATTTGTTAAATAATTTAATTGTATTTGAGGCCGTCGTGGCGCAGGGGCGCATTGATTTAAAATGACTATACGAGAAGCACGTCGATCGATTCAGTTGAAATCGATAACGATCACGAGTATATTAAGAAAATTCAAATATAATATTCTCACATTATACTACAGAAGTCATAAAACCAATCCTTTCATCTGGTGAAGACTTACAGCCACACATCTGATATCAAAACCGGCGTAACTTACTGTTTATCACTTCAGCACTTATATCGCATTACGTCGTTTCCTTCAATTTCTTACTACCCTCAAATGTTGCTAGCGTAGGTACTATTTACATATTTACGATATAACTACACGTTAACATATTATATAACTCTTAAATAATAAAAACCATAAATTATAATAGGTGAAGTATAAAAGAAATTTTATTTGCTTTTTATCCCGTGAATTTTATGACGCCGCATTTTTATTACATTTATAGCGTTTCCTTTCTTTGATTTTCATTGAAAGGAAAAAAGAGGTATATTTTGCACATTTGAATTAGTAAGTAGACTGTTCTATAAACAAACATATCAAAAAAAATACACATATAATAAAAAAAATTGTTTAGAAAATGAAAATAATTTGGAATAACGATTATTCAGTAACTCATTATACAAGACGACTGTACCGACTATAGATATTTACGAACCCGTCTGATAATATTTTTCAAGTTTAACAAAGGCTACCATATTATATAAATAAAAATAAGAACTATTTTGATAAAAATAAGAAACATTTACATATTTGAACTTATCGACTTATACTAGAATCCGCCACATGCTGTGCACGGCGGGAGCTGAGCGAAGCTATGTTGCACAAAATTTTGTGAAATTTTCTGTTTTGCCCGCACGCTCTTGGTTAGGTTAGTCAAAATTTCAGGGCTGTAGATTAAACTGTCTAGAATAAACACATTTTTGACCAATAAGAGCTTCGCTTCGCTCAATTCAATAACAATTGAAACGGCCACGTCACCACGACAGTTATAATTTAAATTATGTCAATAACACTAATACACATTTGTAAAGTTTGGTGAAGTTATCTTAACGAGGTTCCGGTTTCGCATAAAAAAGCTTGTGAACTAATTAGTGTATAGATAACAATATATTAGAAAAAAAATCCCTACACATGTTACGTTGTTAACGTAATTTTTTCCTTACCTCATTTAAAATTAATATTATTAATACTATTTATTTATATTTAATAGCTGCGTTGAGTATAGTATGTATAGCAGCGTTGAGTTCCACCACTCAAAATATAGAAGAAAATGGGAAATGGAGTGTCTTAACACTAGATACTCTCTGCTGTATGTAAGATACAGCGCTATAAAAATAATATTCCATACATGTATAATGTTAAAGTTTATTATGCAGTGTCATTTTATTCGCACTTTGATATAATGTCGTAATATAAATGTATGCCCATCGTCGCCTGCGCAGCGCTATCATTACTAAAGTCACCTTGAAGTAGTCGGATTGACTATTTTAAAGGTTATTGACCAAATGTTCTTCGGATTTGGCACTCAAAAACTAAAGCTGGAATGTTCTTAACCGTTATTATAAAATTATATTTAAATACTTAGCTAATGAGGCCGTTGTGGCGCAGCGGCACAAGGGTGTGACGGTTGCGGGTTCAAGCCCCACTCAAGGGAGTGAAATATTTACATATTTACTTTTATATTTCCATTTCTTCGCCGTCGTGACGAGGCAAAGGGCGGTGTTGAGTTCTGCCACTAAACACGCAATGCCTCTAGAATTCGGCAGAAAGAGGAGAACGGAGCGTCTTAACAGATTCCCTCTGACTACCCTGGTGTCTGGGGGATACTGTGTGAAGCTGATTTGATTTGATTGTGATTTACTTAGCTAATCCAAGTGAAAATAGTTTCAAATTTTTATATTACGAAAAATATCTGTCCAATCATTTTTTTTAATTGGTTGCCCAACGAAGTAAAAGAGCAAATTATATTTGGTTTTTAAATTTCAAAGTGTGTTGATTGTTGAGATATTATATAACAAAAGAAAAAAAAGTTTATTTTAATAATCTACGAGTATAATCGATGTTACGGTAATTCACAGCATTAACATTACCTTTCACTATAAATATAATATCGAAACTCGTGAAAATTGTAGCGTCGTCTCTTATTTATTTACGCATAACTTATCCACTTACTGTTTCTTTGCGCACATTCCAATCTTGCTTCTGAGCTTCGGCCATGACGAAAAAAACCGACGCACGCTACTTTCGCATTTAAAAATGCTTTAATATAGTTAAGTATTTACATACTATGTATGTATATATTTGAGGCCAGTCGTGGCTCAGGAACCAACGTCTAACTATGAACGTGACAGGCTGAGGGTTCGATTTGATCTCCAGGAAATGAAATGTTAAAATTTTCATTTTTTAGCTCTGCTGTCGAGGTTAAGCTTGGCGTTGAGACACTCAACAAGCAATGCCTTCGAAATTCACCCAAAAGTTGGGAGTAGAGTGTCTGAACACTGAGCTTCCTCTGACTACTCTGCTTTTTGTTTCTCTACCACCTTGACAATTTATTTGATAATGGCAACATTTTCAATACAAACGTTTCAATTTTATTTTAATTCCTACGTAAGGCATTTGATTAGGCGCCTTATGTTACCTTGAAAGAATAATTGGTCAATTAGAAGACCGGTTGTCAAACTAGTTTCCTAGAAGCAAGAATCGCCTTTACGATATAGTATTTGCCCATTTAAAAACATATTCTATATGCATGAACCGTTATATAAAACTTTTAATTTAATTATGTATTTTTATTTAATTGATATTTTATCATTATAATTGTCAAAATTACTTAAATAAAATTTACACGGATTATGATTCTACGTTCAATGATGATTATATAAAATACTACTACTACTATTGATGTAATATAAAAAAACTAATTACCCATAACGATACAACGTTAATAAAACTCACATTTTTGCGGCAGGCCACACTTTGGACTAGTCAAGGTCATTCATTTCGAAACCGGCTGAACCCGATGACTTTAGCTACCGTATTTAAAACCTAACTGATATCATACATATACAAATGAATTATAATAAAATATGTATATTATATACGTATATAATATTATATTTAAGAAAAATAATATGAAATGACTTGCGTATCCATTAAATATGAAATATCCATTAATTATTATAATTAAATTTAATATTTATAATATATTGTTTTTTTTTATATCCTAAATAGACACTTTAAAGTGCTTGAAAATTATAGTTCAAAAACCGTGAATTATTGCTTTGGAATTAAAATCAGCTACATAAATCTCCTTATTTTAAACATATCGTTTCAATACGATAAACCAAAGCTCCTTTATAGAAATGATAATGGTAAACATATTCACGATGAATAATGGAAAAAGCTTTGGAAATGACCTGCTAATATGGATAATCTCTACGATTAACATAAATACGTTGTTACCGATGCACTCGTGCAACATGCAGTGTGCGGGCGCGTCGTAATTTCAATCAAATACTTAGCAGTGAAATTTTATGGGAATATTAGGTTTAGAAATAATGATTAACTATAACGATTGAGGCCAGTTGTGGCGTAGTGGCACAAGGGTGTGGCTGTAAACGCGACATGTTGTGGGCTCGAGTCCCAGCGGAAGAAATGAAATATTTAATACAAAAGTTCGATTGATAATCTAAGTGCTGTGATGAGACTGTGGGATGTAAAGGGTCTTCCCCAGTCTACCCTGCTATTTGAGGGATATATCTAATAATTAAAGAAAATATGTAAAATACATTTTTTGTTCAAAAGCATATTTCTATCAGAAACGGATTTATATTTGGCCTATAGGGCTTTTGTCTATTTACTATTACTTAACAATGTGCTTTAATCATACTTCATGCGATTGTTGATATATTAAATTATAATTTTATAGCCTTTTTATTTAGTTAAAATTTGTTTGTTATAATAATATATTATTCAAAGATCATTCAAAGATCTCTTGTTAAAATCGAGACATGATCTGAAAGTTGACTAAAAACTTAAATCGAAAATACTGAAAAGATTTAAAAATAACATCGCAAATTCGTGTGATAGAACCTTTATAGTTGTTAAGTACTGTCTGCATTTAGCGTTCTTTTTAAACTTTACTCTGTTCTTTTTGTAGTTTGCCAAAGTTTTACCTCCCTGTAACATTTTACCGTGGATCGCATCCTCCACGCGGCAATCGCATCGAGTTAATAAGTTCCCGTTTCGATGGCTCCTGCGTTTTAAACTTTTAGGATATGAGATAACAAGCTAAGAAAGGAGACGTC
Organism: Heliconius aoede; assembly: GCA_037355905.1. NCBI lineage: Eukaryota > Metazoa > Arthropoda > Insecta > Lepidoptera > Nymphalidae > Heliconius > Heliconius aoede. Next base: position 363,926 of record JBAIZZ010000082.1, on the reverse strand, counting down.
GATTTGGCTAAGTCTGTTTTAGTACCTAACTTGATTATACAATCTCTTTTTACGATCTAGCCATCTATAATTTCCTATGAAACATATTTGGTTTCGTTTCTTTTAAATATGCACCTTGTTCTTATCATTAAAATATAAATTTGACAGTTTGATTTCATCTACAATCTACGAGACAGCTATATCGCTAACAGTATTAAAAGGTCGTTAGTTTATAGATACAAGGTCGTATTTAATTAAATAAGATGATCTAAAGACTAAATTAAGAGTCATTGAATATATTTATTACATAAATAGTTGCCTCAAAGATATTAATGGCTTAACGAAACGAATCAATCGTGGAAATTTTCCGTTTATTAAAAAGACAATGCGGTCCGCGGCCGCCACGGTCGGCGTACGGTGTCGGAATGAATGGAATCTGCTCGAATCTCGCGAAAACCTACACGTGGTCGGCTATTTCGATAAGCCCAAAGTTGCTGATAACATAATATAACCTCTTGGTATGTGTACACATTTTGTTCACGATAAAATATATATTTTGGATAAATAAATATATTGAGATCTGCCACTCAACATGCAATGCCTCCAGAATTTGGCAGAAAGTGGGGAACAGAGTGTCTTAACGTTAGGTTCCCTCTGCCTACCTTGCTGTGTGCGAGATACAGCGAGAAGCTGATTATTTAAAAAATATATTTAACTTATATTTAAAAGTAAAACGTATATTTTTAAACTACAATGTAACTTTCTGCCCATTTCGATGATTAAGACAAGGCAAAATGTATACGTAATTGTAATTTTTTTTGGGGTAGAAAGAGGTTAGTGTTAGGAGAGTCCGATACGATTTACCAAATCTCTACGTGCCCATTCTCTACCCTACCAATTTGCGAAATGTAAATAAAAAATTGATATAAGATAATAGATAGAAAATAATAAATTTAATTCCCTCGAAAAATTAATATTTTACCGGAAATAGGATTTTTTTCCGATATAGTTTCATGTTCACTTGCCACCCCTCAGTATTGCTTTTGACGAATTAATTTTCGTGATTCTTCTGCATATTTGAACAATTTGATTTTATTTTTTTTGTGCTCTCGTTGTTCTCTCTGTTTTTATTTGGGTACATGAAAAGCAAAAGGAAGACAAAAATTTTGATAAGATGTTTAGTCATTAAAATTATATCAACCAACTTAATCGCACGCAAAACTTTCAAAGAATAGTTCTACTGAAGCATCGAAACAGTTTCTTCTATCCAAACAGAAGGAACAAGTATACTATTAATTCAGGCCTTGCCAATTACTCAGCTAGCAGACCCAGTCCGCACTCCGATACCTTACGTAAGTGTGGATGGGTTTCCCTTCATATTTTTTCGAGGCACCTAAATTACCCTCCAACCTAATAGTTTTCACCTATTACCGCGAACGGTCCGAATTTATCGCTTTCTACTGTTGATTTATCTGCGAACCCACCGGATTAACTACCGCTAACTTGGCGATAGTTAAGACTGCTATCTCTGATGTTTCAGAGAGAAAGCTCTTTCCTTTTATCTAAATTGGTGTGCTACCAATAAAGATTCGCCGGCGTCTGTCGTAAACCATTCGCCCCATACGCTTCATTATGAGACAAAGTTTTAGATATGATGGTACCGTTTTATTGTCCACCGATGTCGCGAGATCTCTATCGATAATGGGTTTTGGTGGCTCGCTATTACACTTGGTTATTCGTTGCGAGTGGTCACTGCTAAGGTGCCGGTGCTGTATAATCATAATTACAGCAGACATACTTTACGCAGTCTATGCTTAGAAGGAATCAGGTAAGGTATAAGGATTTGCATTCTATTTTTAAATTTCTAAATGTGAACAAATTAAATTTATCGTACCACAAACAAAGTGAACATATAAAATACTAATAAATATCTTTCAATATAAATAATTTGCGCATTCAATTCACTCGTTAAGTAAATTATACAATTTAGTTTGGAAGTTAACGGAACTTTGACTGGCCTAGTGCATCTATAAATTACGGTCGAAAACTCTGCTATTAAAGGCTTAGTTACGACTCTCTCGAACCCGAAATCGGTATCAAAAGTGTGATAGAGACACACAGATCTTTTCCTAATTGAATTTATCATAAAAATTGAAAGTTGCCTCGCTCCCCGTCCGCACTTTACGAACTACTTTTAATCCATTCTCCTCTGAAGGGAACTTTTAATTTATTGTGAGTGCTAAGTTTTCTACGACTATTCTAGATATCTACGCTATATATACGTCTAAGTTTACCCTTGTTCATCTGATGTAATAGTTTGCTACTACGGCGATTGCTTTCTAAGTTAAATTTTTTATTATATTTGAAGTCCAATTATAGTATTTATAATTGTTAATTAAATATAACCCATATATTCATATTGTAATGCACATTGTAATATTAAAAGATGATGACTTGTAATTTACAGTTACGAGGAAAAGAGAAAGGCAAAAGTGAAATTACAAATCAATAGACTGGAACTGACTTCTAAAGGGCTTATGGGTCTGTCGCTCTCGCTTAATAAAAACAAATTGAAAAAAAAAAATGTCATTTTAACCATGGTTCATTAATGTTTACATAATTTTTAAACAAAAAATATTCTTTATGAATTAACTTTCTAAAATATCTATTAAAATAACCACCATTAAGATAAACGGTTTCAATAACGTTGAAAGTAACGTAGAACTACTACAAGTTGTTGCCAATTTATAACAACATTAATAACTTTATGTATTACACGAGTACGTACCGTGTAACGTTGTGTGCGTTTTATATGAGAGAACTATGTCAATCTAACTTTTAAGATTATCACTTCCGCGTTTGCCTACTATCTTACCTGTTCGCTTTTAGGCTCGCTCACACCAAATAGAAGCTTTACATCTCCATGCGTTGTGTCATCTTCGGTATAATTTTACGGGAATTTTCGACTGTTGTATTGGATACTATGATGGAATTACACAATCACTTATCCGCAGCTTTATATTTCTGTAATGAAACACACGCTTGTAACCAAACACTGACTAGGCTATACTATGAAGCTGTACTATTTGTATAGCTTCTAGCTCCGCGTACCGTTCTAGCTTTACCGACGTGGCGTCGCGGTGGCGCGCTTTCCCCTGCCACCGAAAAAAGTTGCAAGTTGGTGGGCGGCGCCGGAGAACATTCAAATTTATCGATTGTCCCGCGGGCCTCGTGACGGCATCCCTCAAAACTCACCAGCCTACCCCTTACAATACTGCCACATTACTTTTTATTCCTCTCTCCTCCACAACGCCCGTATCTTTTTTTTTCATCGCCGGCCATTATTGTCCGTTAAAGTTTAAGTGCTCGGCGGCTAAGTTTCGATGTGTTCGTGATTTACGAGGCGTCGTCCCCGAGTGTTTTATCGAGCATAAATATGAGCTCGCTACTTGTTGAGATTGAAGGTCGGATCCGATTCGTTATCGCTTTAGTGGGTCAATGTTTTATTATCAATTCGCTCCGAATGTAGATTTCGCTATCTGAGTATTAAGTGAGRGAGCATATATCTCGCGGAGGAAGGAGGTATGTCGTCGAACAGTAGTTTCACATCTCCGGGTGGTGGGGTGCGTGGAGGGGGGCAATGATCCATTAATCTGGCAGAAGCCCATGTGGCGCCACCGACATACCTGCCGACGCGACGCGCGGACGCCTACCTAACGACACAGATCGCGTACATTTCAACATGTGCGAATATGTATGAAATTATTAACTTCATAAATTGATGGCGCGTTTGTATACATTGTTATATTAAACTTGCAAATTTTACATGTGATTCATGAATGAAAAATATTTTCCCCAAATATGTGTCTGTGGTGACGTTTCCATCTAGCGTAGATCCGGCACCCGGAAGCAATTCTAACTGCGATCTTCCCCTGTACATTCTATAATATATTATGTTATTAGCTGAGATGTCCTCGTCGCGCTTCAAGTTATTCATGCTAAGTTTGCTTGCTTTAAGCAATATACATCAGTAAGAATAAAAACTTAAAATTAAAGTACTAATACTTATGGTTTAATATTTTGTAAATTATTGAACTTGTCATTATTAAGAAAAACCCACGTAATGAAAATATGAATAGGATCGTAGTACATAAGACTATTCAACTTTTGTCAGTTGAATATGATTTTTATATAGAGAAGGATCTAAGAAAAGGTATCTTATAGTCAACCTGTATGTCTCCAGCTCCAATTGCTTCTCCAGTTGGAAAGGAGTCTCTTTGCATTGCCATCACGCTCAAGAAATCATGTTCTATAAGTCCAGAATTGATAATGATATACATAAAACTTGATAATATGATGATTATTGTATATCAAGTGAAGTAATACCTTCGTAGCGATATGATAATTGTGGCCATTCACGGCTCGCAATTCACTAAGTGCATTATTTTACTTATCCTCCCTGTGTATCGCACGGCACGACTACCTATGATTACATATTGAGATATATCGTTTACATTCTTTACTAAGGATACATTTGCTTTTGTATAACAAAGTAGACAATAGTTGGTAGAGTGGGTAATTTGTACAATACCTCGAAGACTTATCAGCTCTCTCCAATTTTGTCCAGATAAAGTTTAGCGAACGCATAGGAACAGGGCAAAACTGACATCAGAAATAGGAACACCCGTGAATTTAAATGCGAGCTCCCACGATGCATCACGTCACCGAATGCGGAAACAGTGGCGTCTCCTGCCACCCATACTGCGAAATCTGTCGCCATATTTCAATCGCTGAATTGACACATAGCTTTTCGAAACCATAAACTTTCACGCGAAAACTTTAACCTGGCATATTTACCTTTGGAATTCTTTCCAGTACAGATAGCGCGAGCTATTTGACGAGTAAAAACTTATAGATAGGTCATGCTCAGACCGGTGTGGAAGTTTTCACATAAATTGGCGGTCATTCGACGCGAATATGCTGACTGAGGAACTAACAAATATGCCAAGTTGGGTTGTTATAATAGCGATATGTAACTTCTTTGATACTTCGCCATTAAGTTTATGAAAACGACAACTGAGATTAGATCGAGAGAGACTTTCTGAAAGCTTTCTGTAATTCTTTTCATTGTTTGTCTTGCCTGATAGGTGGGCAATAAAACAACGCGAGCTACGATTTAAATAAGAAGAAACAAAAGTAACGAAATTCACCATTTACATATGAAGTTCAGCAGAAATATAAGGAAAAACATCAATCTGTCAAACGTTTTCCTAATTTCAATATAATTAGAGAGCAGTTTTCATGTAGGCAGAGAGAGAGAGAGGGTCGCAACAATGGCGAGTTAAAATGATTAATTTTTACGAAACCGCCGAAGGTGTCGGCTGCGAATACTTCTTGTGAGTTGGCAATTAATCTTGTTCCATGCAAACACCATTCGCGCAGGCTTTGTACGACGATCCCGATAATTTTTTTCTCTCTTATACAATACCATTAAGAACTGCTACCGCTAGTTGGTCGTGCTCTTCCCACCGTCTCGTCGGGCCCATTGAAGGATTGAAAAGGTGTTTGCGTTGCGCTTACAGAAAAATAGATCTCCCCTTCGGTTTTTTTAAAAAATTTACATCATCACTTAGGTTTCGATAGTTATTAAAGCGAAAATGAAATGTTTTTTAATTCTCCATCGTCATTCAATAACAATGAATCTTACTGAAGCAAAATTTATATAGTCATTCTTTGTTCACTGAGTGAAAGGAACCTTCCTTATCCTTTATCGAGGCGTAACTCGATGCATATATATCCAAACTAAAAGGAAAATGCATAATAGTGATGCACAAATAAAAATATGAATATTACTTACTCAAAATATGCAAAACGTTATTATTCACGTATAATAATTAATATATGTCTAGGAAATTGAAAAAAAAAAATTAATATTTTTTTATGATAAAACGTATTGGCGCACTCTGTAGCGTCTTAGGTGGGGTCAAGAGCGGGCTGTCGGATTTAGATCTGGGCAAACGCCAACAACGCGACCATTCCTACTCGCTCATAGACTTAATTCTCTTTTTACTGCTTTTGCAATTAGTATTACTCATTTTGCAAATATTAAATTCTGCATTTTAATATCGGGACTTCTTTTACTGCGATATTTTTATAAATTTTGTTAAACGATCGTCATATTTTATATATCGATTGACTTTGCAGGTGTCAAATTAACAAGTCTCAGAAAATCATTGACGTTTAAATTTCCTAAAACTTTTGACTATAATAACTCAACGTATGAATAAATTGTTTCATTGATTGATTGGTGTGCATTTATATAAAAAAGAAAGGATATCAATTGCCTTCTGTGAAAGATAGTGGAAAAGATATTTACGTAAAATAATTCCTCAGCAAAATTACTGAATTAATTTAGTCACAGGAAATTTTAATCTGCCGTTCGAATCATTATTATTAATTTCTGTCATCTGTTGTGTAACTAATATTTGAACTTTTGACAAACGTTATGACTGTGTGTTTTGACATAAATCGGAGGACCAGTGATAAGAAGGCCAAATCCAACCTCGTGACTTTAGCTCTTAAAGGTTTAATAACTAAAAATATGAATAATATTTAGGTATCATGTGAACGATATGTAATTACTATTTTAGCCTAGTTGACAACTTTATACAGGCTGCTTAATTATAGATGTGAAATTTTAGAGATATTCTCCCTAGATATTGGGTACAAATACCTAGAAAAAGGTAGTATTACACCTAATGTGATCATTATACACTAGAATTTTTTAAATGGCGTCAAAAAGGAGGAAAACTGATGCTTTTTTATTTTTTTTTATTGCAATAGCGTACATGCGTGATGGTCCCATTACCGCGAAGTTATTATCTGATGATGGAATCCCAGGATCCCATCCCAGGGTCTCATCCCAGGTATCTATATATATAGCACTTTTTACCTTACTTACACTTACAACCCAAGTTGCGACCACAACTCGTGGCTTAATTGATTCTTAAATGATATTGCTATAATCTGTACATAAAAATATAAACTTAATATCTAATTATGATATATTGGTATTAAAAAATACACACTACAATTTATATTTACGTATCTTGAGCGCAGTCCAAAAATTTATATTATCGAAATAAAATTATCTTTACAATAAAAAAAGGTGGGTTTATCTTGAATGCACATTCGGAATTATAATGACACTCGTTATTGCTCTGTATATCGGCGTAAAGCTAACTAAGATTAGATTACTTAAGTTTTCAATAAGATAAAATATTTGCACTTAGCACTTTGAGTTATATAATAACGTGTTGTTATCAATAAAACTGTAAAAATTGAGCGATCTTCATATTATCTTGTCTTTTATTTTAGTTCTTATCAGTTTTAAGTATTAACGCTCCGGAGGGTCAGATGCATACATACTTGTTATTTTATCTTTTCTATCCTCCTTCAGAAATGTTCTGGCTTTGAATTATTTCTAAGGTATTTTAACTTCTGGCCCTCGAAATGAGTAGGAACAGGATATAAAATTATATTTGTATTTGTAGAAATAAAGACCAGCGTTCTAGAGTCTAATTGTAATTGATGGTCAATTACATACTAACTCCAAAACTTGTCCAGTCGAACACTGAACTTATTTTTTTATAACTTTCAAATAAAAGTAGTCTCGTCGCTGGCGGTAGAGTTTCGACCATATCTAGGTGATCGTGTCAATCAAGTGTTAATTAATCTCGGCATGTATTATTGGAATTGTTAATCTTTAAAGATTTTACTTTTACTCGTTATAATTTATTGAATGAAATGAATTCCTCAAAATACGCAAAACCGCTTGTTTAACGTGTCTAAGCAGCGGATTTTAACTTGTACCCGTAATATACAGCATATCACAGATAAATGATTTCTATATGTATAAAGACTTTAACTTACGTATACTTCATAGAAACTACGTTGACAAAATTTATACCACACTTCCTTATGGTCGTCCAAAAAAAAAAAAAAAAAGTCAAATGATTCGGAATGACGTATTCAAATCAGGTCTCGAAAGATTCCGACCTCAATTCAATCAAATTAGGAAAATTTCAATGTTTTATTAAGTTAAACTTTGCTGCGGTAGCTCTAAGTGAATTTATATACACTTAGTTATCGCCTTTTGGAAAACTCATCTAGCTAACGTTTCGGTAAGTTAAATAATTAAATTTGTCAGTGTCGGTTGTCACGCCGGTGGATTTTCTTCAGAATTTTCAATGCTGTCACGTCGTCACCTCCTCTTTCTATTGTGTTGTCGTGATTCCCCAATTTGAATTATTTATTGTTTCAATTCGCACTTCAGAATTATTCCTGGTTGAGCTTCAATTTGAACCAAATCAAGTTATTAATATAGCTTTAGAACTTTAAAGGATCCGATAACTGAGCATATTAATCGCAAATATTTGTGTATATGTTATAAACTTTCATATCTTATTATCAATTTAGCCACAATTTCAAAATAAATAAATAAAATTGTGCAAAAGCACCTACGTAACAGGATAAAACAAGACGTAACATTATCTTGCAGATTCTACATGTATTCTATTCCTTTTATAAACGCATTAAATTTTTGTATGCGCATACATTTGAACGCGACGCATTTTCAGTAGAAATACAGGAATATCTTCAGTGATGGAGTTGATATTCTTGTATAAATTTTATTTTTCATTTAACTTTGTATATTTTGAATTTTTTATCTATACTAATAATAAACTTGGTATTATTTAATAGATTTGAATAAAAAAAACAAATCGGAAATCAGCACATAAATTCATATTACCTATATATTATTACATACTCTTTATCGTAGATGTTATATGATCTACGTCGTCATCTATAATATATATATATATATTTCGTAATAATTTGAACCACATTTGAAAATCAATATATATATAATATATATACGGTATTGGAAGCTTAGTTCATGATTTCATAAGTATAAAAAAAATAGCCGCCGCGCACTATATTAAAATGCATTTTGAAGGTGTACAATCCGTGCACTCGCGGTGTTGCGTAGTATTGAATAATTCAATATACGGTCGTTTAGACCCATTCCGTTTCCACGTTTCTTTCATAAAATATTCCCCGCTCGAAGGTTACATCTGCGTAGTACTTGAGGGACTACGGACCTTGAAGTTCTTTTTTGAGTTTTATAGTATAATAGTGTTGTTTTTTTATTTATTAAAATACAAAGTAAACTAATATAAATATTCATAATGAATATTGTAGAAATTAATGTAAAATTTTTATTTAGAAAATTATATATCAAAATAGGAAAATGAATACTTCAAAACGACATAGTTTGTAAGATTTATTTAAATTTCATTTTCAACCAAAGCTATAAACTAGGAATATCATAAGCCATTGATTTCGAAGATTGCGTAACACGATATTATAGCATGGAAATTCGACAAAATTTAAGTCGGTGGAGCATTAAAGGGGAGGTCGACGGAGACGGTTAATTCACCCCATAAGGGTCGCTGTGGCGCCAACAATCCTACCGTACACAAAATCCTAAGTATGATCTCGTACTCCCAAGAAAATCTCATGTCTGCGTCTGTAACATACATACCTTGACAAGATTTTACGATAACTTTAAACTGAATAGAGGCCGTCGTGGCGCAGTGACGCAGTGACGCAAGGGTGTGAATGTAACGCGGCGGTTGTCGGTTCGATGTTCACTCGAGGAAACGAATTATTATTTATTTGTGTTTTTGTTTCTTCGCTCTAGCATCAAGACGAAAGCCCGGCGTTAATTTCCACCACTTAACGCGCAATGTCTGGAAAAATTCGGCGGTGAGTGGAAAACGGAGTGTCTGTAGAACACTGTGTTGCCTCTTTTATTATTTTATGTGCGTGATACAGCATGAATTTTTTTTAAGAAATTAATTCACGGATTAGAATAAAAATATAGGTATGTTACAAAATTTGAAATAATCCGGCCAATGGTCTTTGTTTTTGCCTCGGTTTTTTTGAAGCCTATACATTTTCAACGTAGCGTATAAATATATGAACCGTAATAGCTAAATTAAACAAAAGTAATAAATAAAACAGTGACCCAAACGTTACGAACGTGATTTCCTTGCTAGAGTTAGAGAGAGAGAGGTAGGTACAAGAATAATAAAAAGAAACATCGAAAAAAAAATCATTAGATCCATATTTATTTGGTTATTGATTGCACGCATGTCCATATTATTATTGAAAGCTTTATATAATTTTTTTTTTCTATTTTATATAAACGAATGAATCGTACTCGTTTATATAGTAAATAAATTGAATATATAATAATTATAATTATCTATAAACCCTCACGTTTAACGTAATACAACGCGTTCACATTCACTCGAACGTCCCAATTATTATAGTGGAAATTCTTGGTGAGGACTTCTGGCGACAAATCCATCTGAAAGTCGACAGGCCATTTGTTGCGCGTGTTTTCACGCTTGATAAATCGCGCGACTTGTCCACATTTAGCGGATTTATGTGCAGTTCCAATTGTTGTACATTATTCGTAATTGAACGCAGATATGTGTATATATATATATGCATACATACATTTATTCCTTTCATTAAATATAATGAAAAATTTTTTTCCAGAACTTTACAACTAGTATAGTATATGCCTAGTTTAAAAGTCATATTGTTATCTGGTCGAGTATAAAATTTTCCATAGGCTAGGAAGACACGCATTACGAACGAGTAAGACAAGTTTGAAACTACGCATTACAACGTCGTGACGAAAAAATGAAACAATAAAAAAGTATAGTTTATAAGTATAACAAATTAAAGTTAAAATGTAGAACATATATCAATAATTTATGTATCCAAAAACTCTTCCGAAAGCTCCAGATAGTTGTGGATATCCATGTTAAATTGTGTGTGAAAACAATGAAATATTCCTTGTTAAACAGAAAGCTATTTTTACTGATTTTATGATTTTATCTAAAAATTCCACGTATTTACATCGAGATGAACGATGCGGGAAAGTGGCAGTTCTCATAGGGCAAGCGGAAATTATTTATGGGCTGCTTTATTGCTAAACTTCATTCGTTGCTGTGGTTGCTTTTATTCCTTCAACGGAAAAAGTTGTGAGATTTTATTACCGGTGTGAGATAGGACACGTTATTGCACTAACTTTGTGTCGGAATTAAAATACATTTCTGCGGTCACTTTTATTATTATAATGTAAACAAATATGATAGATGACGAGTATTTATAATGTTTATTATGTGTAAAACTTCTTAACGGCAGATTCATTATTTTCTAATTTTATTCTTGAAACGAGATTTTATTGATAATACTAACAGTGGGTGTCATATTGTTGCAGAACTCGATCCGTCACAATCTCTCCCTCCACAACCGGTTTATGCGCGTACAAAACGAAGGTACAGGCAAGTCCTCTTGGTGGATGATCAACCCGGATGCGAAACCTGGCAAGTCGGTTAGAAGGCGCGCGCTTTCAATGGAGACGTCGAAAACGGAAACGAAAAGAAGAGGCAGGGTCAAAAAGAAGGTAATTTTTTGTTAATATTATAAATTATGTAATGTTTGTGTTGATGACAACTAAAGTGTAAAGATATTGAAGTCACAAATGTCTAATTAAACACATTATTATAACACTACATAAAAATAATACAAAAAATATACATCTAATATGTCTATTAATAGTCTATTAATGTAGGTTACAAAACATAAGTAATATATAATAAATTATATGTAATAGGTAAAGTTAATCAAAAGACCAGAGAATCAGAGCCAAGATGCGCCACTATTTAATAAGAATTTTATTTAAAATATTACCAGCCCGACGCATTGAGAAATGGAGTCACAGCAGACGCCACGCCGAGTCCAAGCAGTTCAATATCTGAAAGTCTCGACATTTTCCCCGATTCTCCTATACACAGGTAAAAAGAAAATAACACTGTAAATAGATAAGTAAATATTCATTAGAACTTTTTTATTCTAGTACAGTATATTTAAATATTATTTCTTAGATACTAGACTAGTTGCTTCAAGTAATAAGTCCACCAACTCAGATGTGTAAGAGATAAATGGCAACCGGCCAATTATGTTAACAAACGTAACCGTCGTCGACGACGATACTAATTCGACTCTAAAGGCATATATTTCACCTATAAGAGTAATACAGTAGAGTATTCTGCCAAGTGTCAAACTGCATCCAGTATGTACGTCAGCAGATACAATTTACGGATCGCGAGTCCACTTTACAATAAAAATAACCGATCGACACAACGCGACGTTGACCACGTTAATAAAATTGAGTTATAGAGAAACACTGTTACTATATGATAAAAGGTTTTAAATCATCGACGACCATTAGATGGTGAGTTATGCGGGATGCTAAATCTCGTCAGTCCCTCCGATGTGTAACACTTTTATTGCCGAATATTTCTCAAAATTACGAATATAATTGACATTTATTCTGGACATTTGTTAACGTCCTACGCTGCCATTGGAGACAACGGGCCGTTACAATTCTTACGGGCTCACTTATTATTTTCTGTCGTACTTTGCATTAATAAAATGTGTCCTTTCTGACCATTTTACCCGTTATGATGATCGCTTCATTTGGCATTCATGTTAGCGGGCCTTGATGGAGGCATTAGATTTGCATGCTTGCCATTATATATATAAAATTATAATTTGAAATGAATAGATATTTAGTATAGTATTATTTCTGCTAAGAATTATCATTATTTGCTGTTCGATTATCGTTAAATTTGACCATGGCCCAAATATATATTTTATCTTTTTTTAATTTCATGGTCGTTTTTATCGATTGCGAGGCTTGATTTATTTTTGACGCTTGTTCGCTTTGGCGTAGCAGCAGTTTCCAGCTATCGCCGGACTTTCGTCAGAGGGCTTCGTCAAACGCGTCGTCGTGCAGCCGGCTGTCACCAATCCCTTCCCTAATACCCTCGGAACCGGAGTGGGCAACTGACTATACTCCCTCCGGGGACTTTGCTTCGACCAGTGATTTCTCCCCAGCTGATTATACACAAGATCAAGATCTAGCGGGATCTCTAGCGGATTCCATGAAACTACACGGAACGGATCCATTCCTAAATACGTAAGATTTTGCAACATTTAACGCTTAAGCTAGAATAAGTTTAATTAGATGCTGAAATTTTAGTAATCATTTTTACATGCATTCTACAAAGTCATTTTATTGATTTATATCGAGTATTTATAAAATTTTCGACTTAATGGGCGATTGTAAATTTTTATAATAGTACAACAACTGTACTATAGATCAAAAAAATATTGATTTATGTGATATACAAAGTCTGGCCCACAAATGTTAACTTAACGTCCTTACCTTGTTATTTCAATTCCCAATAATTTTTACATCAATAACTGTCCAAAAACTTTATCGCCATGGTACCTGCCATATAAATATGGCTCAAATATCATATTTTTAAAATATAACACAGTCTCGCCATGCAAGCACCTTAAAAGCCGGGGACGCGCCTTTAGCTCTTCTGGTGTTGCACGGGGTCGTGGGTGGCGGTGATCACTTACCATAAGGTGACCCGGACGCTCGTTTGCCTCATCTTTTCCCTAAAAAATGCAAATAAACATAGCTAACAGTATCATAATAATGCATTATCCAGGTACGTACCAACAACGTCGTCATCATCATCGGGCGGTTCATACCGTTTCGCGTACGGCGCGTGCCCCCGCCACCCGCACGGGGGATGCGCGTGCGCACAGTACCCCGCTCATCCTGCCCACCCCGCGCACCCGCCGCACGCGCACCACACGCTCGACCACTTCGTTAGACCACCCCCACCTGCTGATCCAGCTGATATTATGCAGACAGGTTAGTTGCTTTTACTAGGGTTACAATAACTATTTAATAAGTAACATCGAATGTTTTAAGGTATTTTAATGAAACAGTAAATATCTTCTTTTTTCTCGATCCTGAACCGTTTTCGATATAAGTAAACCTTTTAGCCCACGCTGTATCCCGCTATAGCAGAGTATATTAAAACTATCTATATACAAAATTGAAAATTAAACTTTTAACCAAATCAAATAAAGTTTTATTGACTTACGGCGTTAATGATATTAGTTTGAATAATCGCACATTCAAATTTAAAAAAATGTCTTGTCTTCTATTACATTATATGTAGACTGTCGTGGCGCAGTTGCATAGCTAGTGATTGTAACCGCGTGAATTAAATTTAAAATAAATAAATTTCAAAAATCCCCTAATAATATTTTTTCTTTTAAATCGAGTGGAAGTCGAACCCATAACCTTACTTAAAATCACTACCTGCGCCACGATAGTCTGTAATTATTTCGTTTAATTACTAAATTCCAACGCTAACCCCTAAAAATATAAATTTCCTTTTATTAGATTTATTGGAATTAAGGATGTTCAGATGAAGATGGACAAGTAATACCTATCATGTAAATAATTGTATATACTTATATAGTGCATATAATGTACAAAAAGAATTATATACGCTATATGCACTATGTCATACTGAGATAAAATGTTCTTGTTTAAATACAAGATAAAATTGCACAAGTTGGCATTAAAAAATACAAAAAAAAAATTGGTTTACCAAACAAGTTCCATTTATAATATATTCATATGCCAGTATATTCTGATATAATACTGGTTTCATATATTTCGTTAATAACACCTGGATTCCGGTTCCTTTTCAATTATTATAAAAATATATTATTAAAAAATTTTGGCATTGCCATTTATTTACCTACTTGCCATGTGTTTTATTAAAATAGTTATTTAAATTAAATAAATGGTCCAAAAATCATAAATAAGAATTAAAGTATTTTTATACTGTTATACGGTATAATTTATTTATATTCTCTCAGTAATAAAGCGCATTCGAATCGAATAACATTTAATTGATTTCTCAATGTGATTCATTTCAATTTTTATATTATTAATATAAAATAATTTTGTTTTAAGAAAACGGCCAAACACAAATGTTGGCGACATCTGACGCAACTTTGATGAACGGTGGTATAATGGTACAGACGGGGCCTATGGGACCCACAACAGTTATGGGGCAGATCATGGGCGCCCTCAACACGGGGCTGTCAGAGGACTTGAATATCGAAGCGCTGGAACATAGTTTTGATTGTAACGTTGATGAGGTAAGAAAAGATGAAATGATAGATAAAACAGAGAGTTTGCTTTAATTTAAATTATTTAATTATTGGCATAATACATTTATTGTGACTAAAATAGTGTTAGCTTGATACAATATAATAAAGATATTTTGTATATTTAAAAATAGTTTTTACCGGTTGCTACAATCGAATTTGAGAATGCAAGGCATATCAAATAAGGAAATGTTGTAATATTTATTGTAAATCCACATACAATGTTAGTAAAAAACATATTTATTATGTACAATAAATAATATACATACTTGATACATAAAAAAATATACGTACAGAAAAACTTACAACAACAGTCGGTATATAAACACACACACGCTCATTCGCCTTTATATATTCTACACGTAATAAAAATCTTAAATATTGATCTCTATATCTCGGAAATATTTTAGATATTATCATTATGTTATAAAAAAATATGTCATTGACGTGGAATACATTTTGAAACAATATGCATAATTTAACCTTAAACTGTTTATTAAATAGTTAATATTACTCGACATTTGTTATTAATTTTTAAATTTATTTCCCAGGTCATAAGACACGAACTAAGCATGGACGGCACGCTGGACTTCAACTTTCCACAACAGAACACGGGGATGGCGGCAGAAGCTGAAAGTCAGTTTAGGGCCCCATCAGCCCCAGTGCCCACAACTCTCTCTGGTGGGGGGGCTTCACACACCCCATACACAGTTGCCCCCTCTTGGGTCCATTGAAGTTACCAATTTTGTATGTTAGAAATTTTTGGATGTTTGTTGCTCAATAGTAAGCTGGACGGGTTTGGATTTGTACAAAATATATATTTAGCACAAAAACATCATATAACGTGAGAGTGAGATAATTACTATATAGTATATCTATCTTTATTTACGGCCGAAGTAAATAAAGTTAGTTAAGTTAACTGCTAAAGTAACTTAAGTTAGTAAGTTCATCTGAAAAGTATCTTATAACTCATTTCAATCAGAGGCCACT
The DNA here is from genome assembly GCA_037355905.1 of Heliconius aoede. Classification (NCBI taxonomy): domain Eukaryota; kingdom Metazoa; phylum Arthropoda; class Insecta; order Lepidoptera; family Nymphalidae; genus Heliconius; species Heliconius aoede. Next base: position 347,759 of record JBAIZZ010000082.1, on the reverse strand, counting down.
GAATGAATTTTCATTTCATAGAGTAATGTAAATATGACGCAAACAGTTTCTGTTCGAGATATTTTTGCATAGTATGGAGATTTGTGTTAACTAATGTTATAATAGTTTTATTTAGCGTAACGTTACCGGTCGTTGTTAATGTGTCAATTGTGTTAGCGTAGTTAGTCTTAAGCTAGGTGGAAGCTTGTGATATGAGTGGTCTCTTAGGACCGAGAGGGGGCATACGATGGGACCCTTTTGGTGATCAATAGAGGTAAATATTTCTTTGTTGTATTTATTTTTTAGTTTATTGTATTCTGCATTTAGAGATAGGCAGAGGGAACCGGAGGGAAATTTTAAGTTACTCCTCTCCAATAGTCCTCGCCTTGTCTTCTTACCAGAACAAGGAAATAAAAATAATTCACTTCTTCGAGAGGGAGCTGAACCCCCAAATGCCCCAAGACTTCTTCTACTATTACTTAATGAAATAAGAGTGTGTGATTAAAATGAATTACATCACAATCGTAGCTATAAATATAATAAAGCTCAAATACAATAAATTTTCTGAATATCAGCGTTAATCCCCGAAAAGTTTCCAGTCGAGTGTCCAATAACTCAGTCAGTATCGCTCCTTACTAAACTATAAGTTTATTGTTTCGTGAAAACAACTGACGGTGGTCTGACCTCATTTTCGAGTATTTAAGATTGAGATAAACTCGTCACAAGTTACGTTTCGTTTGTACTTTTGTTGCTTTTTAAATTTAACTGACGTAACACGTACTTGAGATCTAGTAGTTTACAATACGGAATGAACTTGAAAGTGTTTGGAGCTTTCGGATATGCAATATCTAAATCACGAAAAATATTATCATTCAGTCTAATATTATTAGGACTATAATGTATCACTTATAAGATTAGGCAATAAGAACAAAGTGTGTGACTGTAAATGCGACTGGTCGTGGATTCGATACCTACTCGAGGAAATGAAATATGGATTTAAATTTATATTTGCATATTTTCGCTCGGGAGTCAAGGCAAAGTAGTGATGTTGAGTTCCGCCACTTAACACTAAATGCCTCCATTATTCGGCAGAAAATGGGGAACGGGCTGTCTTAACATTAGTTTCCCACTGCCTGCTCTGCTGTGTGCGGGAAAATTTATATTTCAAAATTTCATAAATGTTTCTAATATTTTAGAATCAAATAAAATATGAAGTTTAAATGAATATTTAGCGTAACTACCAATATAATAAATAATGACGTGACATGAATCATGATTTGTCAGTTTTTTTTTCTTTATACCATAAGACACGAAAAAAGCGTGACGATAAAAAATAATAATATTAACAATATAAAAGATGAGACCACCAAGTTCATCTAGCATTCATTTTTACAACAAGTATTAGGCACAAGTGTGTTACTTTATGTGCCACTTCTTTGTACGTGGATTATGACACGTGATCTCCTTTATTCATGAAAGAATGTAAGGGAAAAGAAAAAAAGATTGACGGGTCGCGAATATTAGGTGCCAGTCAAAGAGCCACCTAATATATGAATATTAAATAAAAGTCGCGGATATTAGGTAGAATAAAGCAAAAATTATAAATTAATTATATTAAAAAAAAAACGGATTATGAATTTTATATTATAATATCTACATTAAATGTAATCTGTATAATATACATTTTACGTAAATATTGAAGCCGTCGTGGAGCAGTGGCACAAGCGCGTGACTAAACGCGACGGTTGAGTTCGACTCCCACAAGGGGGAATGAATTATTATTTATTATCAATTTAATTTCTTCTCTAAATGCGGGATACAGCGTGAAGCTGATGTAAATATATTGCATCATATTAAACTCCAGACTAATAGTAAAAAATTAAAGTGGATATTATAGGTAGGTAACGTTCGCGTACGCGCCTTGGCATATAATATATTACGTTTTTTTGTCGCGACCGAGTACGCTTGTCAGTTCTGACCTTTGCCTCCCGACACGCTTGTGTGTAAATTGTATTGGGTTATGAATAAATACTTAGGGTGAACGAGAGACGCTAGGAAATACGGGAGATAACCGTACACCACCAGAGACATGTCATTTCGGAAAAATACTTTTTTGCTGTTAATAAAAAAAAATACTTTTTTTAATTTTTCTTAAACGCGGTATACGAGACGTAGACGTTGAGGCAGCCCTCAATATTTACCACCAATCAGGAATATCGGATATTTTAAATATAATTTCCACAGAAATATATTTTCACCGCATTAACGAAACAATGCACCCGCCGCGCACTGGAAACCAAAGGCGTAGACCATTTGTCATTTGCTCAGTGGAATGAATAATAATTATAATTAGATCGGATTCGAACGTGGCGCAGGAGCACTCGTGATTCAATTTCACCACTGACTGCTCCTATTTGCGCGTTAATGAGGGCGACCGGAGTCGGTAATTAATCATATCGTTTTTAGCGTAAACGGTGCCCGCCGCTCGGAGTCGAGCGATCGCCTTCAAATAATGGAATATCACGAAAAAAAACCGTAGAATACGACGCTAGATTAAACCAGCTTCGGGTAATGACTTGTTTTTTAGGGTTTTTACAGAATACGTCTTCGCCAGCTGAGGTTTTGTTAATTTTTTTTTAATACTTTACCCTATAAGTTAATGGCTGACTGGTAAAAAAGAAAATCAAAACTTTTCAGAAGCTTATAATGAAATAAGAAGATAATTATTCCTATTATAAATGTTAAATGGCTATAAGTTTTTTTCTTTTTGAATAAATGTACATTGTTACGTCGGTCAACACCCAACACTCGACTTTTTTATATTAACAAGCTGATTTTCATAAAGATTCGTTTAAATTTCTCCGCTCATCCCGTATTCCGGTCGGCTAGCGACGTAATTAGGTGCGGGCCCACCTTTACACACGATTTCACGGCACTTGTTAAAAGTTTTCAATTGCGTTACGACGTTACGGGGGGTCTTTACACGGAATTTATTCATTATATTCTTACCCCCACCACCACCCCCTACTTAATAAAACGCTTCTTTGCTCTCTTTTTTATTTCGTCTTCCCTCACTGTCCCCTTGTACTTAAGTATTTTAAATATTTGCCGCATGGCCTCTTAAATGAGTGATGAATTATACATAATAACTTTTCATTCGTTTTTATTATATTTCCCCCTACGCGATAGACCTTGTTATATTTTGTTAGTGCAACTAATTAATAACATTAAAACATTAAATATTCAATGGTCAATTTAATACCGTCGATACTTACCTATAAATCTCGCCTTGAGTCTCGTATTGCTATGACCGGCCTAAATCAAAATTCTCCTGCACAGACAAAATTGTAATGCCAAAATAAATTACGAAGAAGCAAGAAACATACCACATTCTGTCTCTGTGTCAGCTAAAATAAAAGACCACTAAGCACAAAAGCGGGAACGCCTCTACTCTGATTAAGTGGTACTACCGTAAATTACATTATTATCATCGCTCATAACCTCCTTCCACTTCCATCTTCACACATCCCCCCTTATCTTTGATATTCTTATTAAAAGTTTCGTAATTCAAATCTGGCCTCAAATCTGAATTAAGTTCAGTGGCAGGACGCGACGTCCCACACTCAATTTACATGGTGATGCCTTAATGTCAACTTTAAAAGTTGAGGTCCATGATTGCGCATTCAAAGCAAGTATGGTGGATGGAAGCCGCATATCCAAATCTCTTTATTGTTTGACAGCTTAGGCGACTTTGATCGGTTATTTAAATGAAGGCAACGCGGTTATGGCTGTCAATTTATAAGGCTTTATATGCGCGCAGCGTTTTCCATCGGCAAGATGAAATCTTTTTAATGCACAGAATAAAAAATGTAGAGCATTTTTTATTAAGTGAAATTAAAAAACAGAAGCCAGTCGTGGCGCAGGGGTATAAATTGTAACTGTAAACGCGACTAGTTGTGGGTTCGATCCCCTCTTATTTCTTTTATTCACTCTGATTTCGAGACAGAGCGCATTGTTGTCGAAAAATGTAAAACGAAATGTCTTACACTACACTATACTAGGTTCCCACTGCCTACCCTAGAGTGTGCAGGATATAGCTTGAATCTGAAAAAAAAAATTGATTAATGTAATAATATAAGAAATATATTATAATATTACATTAAAACATTTGTTATAAATAATTGTCAGTAAAACTCGTGTTAATCATACATTTTATAACTACACAATTATTATTACCTTCAAAAATATTATGAACTTGACTGACAAATCTATTGTAATCACGAAATGACAGTTGTTTCAACTTAAGCAATTTATGTTTTGTGTCGGAACAAATGGTAAAACGCCGAAGGGTGTCGGAAATAATCTAGCGAAGCAATGGCAGCTTTAGAATTCTTCTGTTGAAGTCTTGTACTTATTATCCGCGTGTAAATTGGATTACAAGCGGAGTAGTGACGGCCCCTGTACAGCTAATGTTTTTATGATTCTGTTGCCGCAACGCCGAAAGTAGAGATTATAGACGAATTAGGTGCCAATTCTGAGGGAGGAGATACGGACGTTTATTGGTACGGACATTTTGTAATTACGATGCTTTGGAAGCAAACGGAAACTATATATCCAGTAATAGTATAATGAAAATCAGTCTACTTATTTATTTTTGTGTTAATTTTCACATTGTATTCCACACATAGTAGGGTCGCCAGTGGGAACCTAAGAATCTAGAGTTAGGACACTCCATTTTCCACTGAATGCTATAAAAATATTAAATATGCTGAAAATATCAATGCTCGAGTGGTAATCGAAACCACAATCTTTCACGTTCACAGTCGCAGGATTGGACCCCTGCGTCACGAACTGGCCTCTTATTAATTATTTTAATTAAATTAAATATTATTCTAAAGAATATAAAGACCTACAATCTACTAAAGTATTATAAATTAATTAGTAAGTTATAAAGTTAATTTAAGTTATAATTTATTAAAAGCTTTAAATATTTAAAATAATTTATTGCCGTTTTAACTTTTATTCCTATAATTTATGAATATGCAAATTTCATTAAATTTGCTCGTTTTGAGAACAATTAATACATTTTAAAACAATATACGTAAATTATTTTTACACATTAATGCCAGCACCTATTTAAGAGAACTTACATTGTACCAAAAATCAAATAAACATGTAAATAAAACGGGAAAAGCGGAGACTGTGGAGCAACGAGATATGAATGAAATGCATCGGTTCCCGGACACATGGCGAGGGCGGTGGGCGTCGCCGCCCCGCCCTCGTGCAACAGGTGCCACACGCCTTCTAGCACATAGCGCTTACAAAAGTACTAAGTTACTCAAACTTATACGAATATGAATATATATGTGCAATTATATCTATTTGATAGTATTTTGTATTAGAATTTCTTAGCTAAAGTATATATATGAACTTGGTAAATTAAAATGCGTAGTTGTACATATAAGAAGTATTCGCTTAATTGAGCATCTAAGGGGATATAAATATAAAAGGTAGGCAGAGAGTATCTGTGAAACACAGTGATTAGACACTGTTGCCGCACTTTGCGCCGAACTTTACTTCGCGTATTGTCTTGTTACTAGAGGAAATAAATATAATTTTCAAATAATACATCCATCGAGTTTCTCTCATTAACCGTCTATTATAAATATCTTATTTTTTACATAATGCAACATTATAAACAGAATTTTTCAAATATTAGTACGACTATATGTAGTATTTCACGATAAATAAATTTTAATTATATATCTGTGATAATGAAGAATATAATAAATGTATTATTTACGTGCTCAATAATATGGAACATGTAAGTAGATCTTAATTTTAAAAATACTTGCACGATTCAATGTCATATTGTGGAGTTACTTTCAAATTTGGAGTTTTTTTTTATATATATACTCGCTTAATATAATACACTAGTACTTTTGCCTTGGGAATATTAATAAAAAAAAATACTACGTCGTAGTTTACGCGTACCGACACGTTATTGCCTATTCGAAATCGAAGTTAATGGTGAAACGATAAATTATAGGCAATTGTGTAAATCGAGACTGTTAAAGCTCTTTTGTATTTGCAAGAAATTTTAGTGTAGACTTTTTTTTTCTTCAGTTATTGCATTACGTACTTATGTTGTTTGATTGCTTATTTAATGTAAATTATTATGTAGACTTTATGTAAAATGTTAAAGAAATAATTTATTGTAACTTTTTTTTTGTAATATAAAAACATTTTTTTTGTAGAATTGTACTCATATTACCTGGTATAGGTACATGGATTAGTAATTTGACATAAACGCACAGACATAACTTTCGAATTTTATTTAAATACTTACTTAGAATATATAAATATTAAATAATATACTATAAATATCTTCTGCTATAAAAAAAAAAACAAACTAAATCTCAAACTATTTCCCCACACCTAAATCCGAATCCTTTTGACACAGTCGTAGTAAAGGAAGCGCGCTCTAAATAGCACGAGAGTTAAGAGGTCGGTTACAGTATGAATAAATTTACGCGAACGCCCCACCGGAATTACTCGATAACCAACGGCGTCTATGGTTTATAGCCCGTGACATACCAAAATAAATTTATGGCAGCGAAAACTATAAAAAAATACTTAAAGTTCAGCCTAATACAGTTGTTGTATTTGGAAAAATATTACCTACACATTTCAACTTGAATATACAAATAACGTGAGCACTTTCTTATTGAGGCCGTCGCGGCGCAGAGACAGAGGCGTGCAACACACGTGGAATGAAAATATGTAATATTTTGATTTCTTTTCTCTGGTAACGAGGGAAAGCGTAGAGTTCTACTACTCAACTCGCAATGAAAATGAAGAATTTTATATACAAAGACGACGACGACGTCGTTATATAAGAGCATGAAATGAAATGAAATGAAATATTGATTTTTTTTTAATATTTTGCTTCACTTCGCTTTACCTCGACACCAGAGCGAAAAAATGGAAATATAAACTTAAATAAATATTTCACTTCCTCAAGTAAGGATCGAATCTACAACCGTCGCGTTACAGTCACACCCTTGCACCGCTGCACTGCGACGGCTTGTAGTTTAATTTTAGTAGATATATTTAGATTTTACCGAAAATATAGTTAATAAAACTTTTTCAATATTCAATTATATAATAAATTATTGAAAGAGTTCCAAAGAATAAGTAAAAGAGACATTAAACGCTGTTATAACTGCCGTGATAAAATCTGCCATTTTAGTTTTCGCTTAGACGTGGCTTGTACCAGTTTTATTTCGGGAAAAGCCAATTATCTATATCACATATTAAGAGCAGCGCACTTTATTCTGAGCAATGAACGGAGAAAGTCCGTTACATTGCTGAATATGCGACAGATTTATCGTGGAATGTTAGTGGTGTGCCTTTTCTCAATATATCGATACGTGAAAATATGATAAATGTCCATCCATATTCGAATTTATAAAACCTTTAAAATCTTAGGCTATATTATTTTAGAGATATATACACACATATATTATATTATATAATAAGACTTTTAACAATAGTTTTGGTATCTAATAAACGGTCACCTTTAAATTCGAAAATTATAACAGGAAACATAGTTTATTGTAATAATTTATTTAATTTGCGTAGTAAATAGGTACAAGTGTCATGGACAAAAATATCAGAAATGATAGATGGAAATATACAAGAACGCGATCCAGAAATAAAATTCCGAAATGACCATCATTTTTTAATAGATAACTCTATGAATTTAAAAGATACTTATCTTACGATGGATTAAAATTAACTATACTAAATCAAATACCATGAGTCTAATTCTATACACACATTTCAACAAAAAAAAACCATAATATTTATCGCAATATTGGAATCGACACTGACCGCCACTACCGGTTCGTCACCTGGGACGCGGGGCGCGGGGCGGCCGGCGTCACAGTGGCGGGCAGGTTACGATTTACACTCTACCAACTCAGCAGAAACTTTGCCCGAGAAAAGCGCTGATAATCCTGGATTCGTACAGACGCTGCGTGCGAATTAAATAGAGATTACTCTTTGTATTGTAACAGTGATGTAACTCTATTAATTATGTCCTTTTATTCTTTTGTGCTCGCTCACTGGAATTATTGTATCAGAGTTATTTTTTTATTATGACGTTTCAGAAATTTTCGTTGTCAAAATTAGTATTTGTTGCAACAGACTGTACGTTATTTAGTGCAACAGACTGTACGTCATTTTATTATAATGAGAGTAAATAATGATTTGATATTCAAAGAATATTTTTAGATAGGTATGTTTTATATATAAAAATATAGTTTCAGTTAACTAATTCCTTTTTTTTTTTATTTGTTTCAGAGTATTTGACTATGGGACAGTAGCGTCTATAGATTCTCAGCCGGGTTGATTGAAAAGCTTACAAACTGTGTTACTATTCGAAGATAATCCACAACAAATGTGAAAATCAGTGTATGCAGCAGCCTCGTTGCACACGAATCAACGTCAATGGAGTGCGAATGAAACGAACTTTGGGATTATTATTAAAGATATGTGACCTCGCGTAGATATGTGTTATTTATAAGAGAAGAAAAGAGAAGAGAAGAAGCAAATACCGCGGTTTTCTTAATTATTGGGACATCAATGATGGGCGTTTTATGTGTAAAATAAACATTGAACTTTCAACCTGTTTTCTGCATTCAGGATATTGTATATTAATACAAATAGTAGCCGTAGGCTTTAAATGTTGCCATCAATTTTAATTTTTGAAATATCAGTGTATGTATAAAAATTATTAATTGCCTCTAAACGATTTAGTGCGGGCCAATGTTATTTATATTTAGGTAAATCATTTATAGGATAAATGTTATTTGTAATACGAATGAAGTACAACTTGCGCTTTGGTATTTGATAAATAAAAAAACACAAGCACACACCGTTTTAATTAAATAATAAATTTAATGTTTTTTTTTTAAAATTTAACAAGTTAACTTTAACATATCGTATCAACGATTATTTAATCATACTATTTCAATTGCTCAACATGACCCCTGGAATGCATAAAAACCTAGAATCCCTTTGTACTAGTTTTGTGCCTGTTAAGTTAAGAACATGTTAATAGTACACAAAAAGCCGTTTATAGTCAGATTTCTAGTCCCAGATATTGAATATTTCGAATAAGCTACTTCGTCAACTACTTGAGTAGATAGATAGTGGCTTGCGAAGGTTATCGAGTCAAATTAGGTACTCGAGCGCTAGAAGAGATGTGCGATTACAAATGATGGAAAGATCGATAGTCGATAATCGACGATTAATATTATATTTATTAGACTTTTCCTCTTAATTTTTGAAAAAAAAAATTCTAAAAGAACAACATAAATCAATTTATATTCTTGTGCTTCATAATACGATCAATCGATTTTTATCTAATTGTTTATAATCACCCATCTCTACAACAAAGAGAGTTCGTTCACTTTGTAAATTACCTCGGTGGACTGTTTGTGATAGATTTATCCAATAAGTGTTCAATTTAGTAAAATTAATGTAAGTCAATTCCTGTAATATTTGACGTCCATGTTCATGTATTTAGATGCGCTAATTGATTTTGCCACGGCATATAATATATATATATAATTGTACGTCTTTGCGCGTGTTATATATCACAGCGTTTGTACTAAATTTTATATAACACAATTACAAAATTCAACGCTTCTATCGAAATATAATAAACACATTCAGCTGACATTGGTGCTATAGATAATATATGGAGATGCCTTCTTAAGACTTGTCTTTGTAAAACATTTAATTGAATGGATTCCAGAGTAGTGACGCGGTACGCTGTACGCTGTTATCAAGAGCTTCGCGCATGTTTCTTTTTAATCGGAACAGCGAATAATCACGCTTTTCTTATGGAACTTTTAGCCGACTTTCAAAAAAAAAAAGGAGGTTGTCAATTCGTCGGAATATTTTTTTAATCTATAAATAATAAAACGTGTCATTCTATAGACGTAAGAGCTTAAATGTAGTTAGAAAATTATTAGATTTATCTTACTTTATTGACTTAAAGTCATCCATTGATATTTTTTTCTATGTAGTATTCGTTTTATTTGTAATTTGTAGTGACCATTGCCAAAACATATGTGTGTAACGATGTTTAACTATAACGATACTAATATAAGGACGTTAAGGAATCTGAAACGTAAATGAATGTAGATGACTGGCCGGTTTTGGCAGTATCTCATAGGAAGGAAGTTAGTTAATTATATATATCATATGGTTGTTGATATGTGTAATATTAGTATAGGCTATATATATATATATATATAAAGATATTGATGTCAATCCGTGTGGTCAATTATATATGGACCGAATTTAAAAATTGTTCCAGTTGTAAATCGTACCAACGCTTCGTTTTTTAGATATTGCTGTACCAGAGAACGCTAGGTGTAACTCGAGGTTTCGCTTAATTTTAATTAAAATATTTTTGTTTAACAAAATGGTTTTTGACAAAATACTGTTAAATCAAAGTTTTTTGTAATGATGCGATCTGAGGTTGTACATAATATGTTTGCAGAGTGTAAAGTTTACGAGAGTAATTAAAATGTACATGTTCATTATATCGTAATAACTCTCGACTCTCTTGCTGGTCGCTGGTTGCCGCTCCAAAGCGTTTTAGAGTAAACACTTACATCTGTAGTTGTAGTCATTATACGGGGATATACTTAGTCCAAAATCAAGCATCGAATTAATGCATTAGGGTTCTTGTAGGAAACCTTGTTCAGATTGTTTTAATAAAATTCTACTTCATATTATTTATACACATATACTACGTTAAATTTTATATTTATATTTTCTTTTTAATATAAAAAAAATATAAAACACATCTGAAATGAGGGTACCTGCACCTAAGTTGCTCAAAGAAATCTACTGTACAAAGTGAAAATCATATTTATAGCAATATTTCTATTGTTTTTGTTTCAAAAATCGATTTTTGTTATTATTTTTTATGTGCCTCGTTTATTTTCGAGAACATCAGGACGTTGTTGTTAAAAACACTAAAATTTTTATATTTTAAGTTATTGTTGTTTTTATATTTAATGATTTTCAGAATAGCCGATGCAAATTGTTAAAAGTACAATATTTTTAGTAGATATTGTTAAGGGTTGATTGATCTGTATGGATACATGAATTAGAATGTTTAATTTACATTGGTCGCTTGTGTCTGCGAACGGAACTGGCGTTAGTCGTATTTACATTGGCCCTGGGAACCTGGGGGAACCCACAGACGTCTAGTAATTTATTTTCGTAAAATATTAAATCTTTATCTTAATGACGTAACAATATTTTTTTGGTTGCTTAATTTTAATGTAACAATTTTAAGACAAAATGTCAAAGAATTAGGTAAGTTAGGAAAATTATGTGTTTAAATGTAAATACATAGATGAAAACGTATGTAGAAATACATAAATATTATTTATGTATTAAATTTGTATATTGTTTTCAAAATTTCATTTGTTGTATTATTTATTCCCTTACACCTTCAACTGAAGTACGCTAAATAAATTAGAAAATTAATACTTTTTGAGGTCAGTTGTGGCGCAGTGGCACGAAGCCTGCAGCAAAATCGACTGGTTGTGGGTTCGATGCCCACTCGAAGAAAGGAAATATTTATTTAAATTTATATTTTCAATTTTCCACTCTGGTGTGGAGACAAAGCGCGGCTTTAGCTTCACCACTCGCTGAGAGGCGTTGCGTTTTGACGCAATTTCCTGCTACACTAAAAACGCTAAAAAAAATTATAGGTAGTCAAGTCGTTACGTTAAAATCATAATATAGAGAAATTCTAAGCAGATTCTTACACGTTTAGTTTGCTAAGTTATATGTCTAACTGGAAAAAATATTACTCAAAAAACAAACTATTCGATTTCAGTGATTTCATATTACGTAGTAAAAATTAAAGCAAATTTATTAATATTTTTATACAAGTTCTATTTTTGTTCAGGTTCACACCGAATCCCGCTGTGGCCTCATTTACCTCAATTAGTCAATAAAGTAAAACGATAATCTTATAAAAAAAAGTATATTACTATTTATACTATAAAATCATTTACAGAGCAGTTTTGAAGAATATGAGATTTCATAATGACATGGAAAAATCAATGATATTTTGTATAAAGAGACCTTAATTATTAGTAAAACAAAAGATATAATTTTAAAAAATTGTAAATAAGAATTATATGATTTTACATTTTGTTTCATACTTCAAAAGTTTCAGTCTTTCCATGTCTATGTGAAAATTATATTCATTATCTCAACACTAAATTTCTCTAATTCAATTTAAACTTTTTAAAAGTGATTTGGCCGTAAGACCGCCTTTGTATGTTCATGCAAACGTTCAAATTCCTTAAACTAAAAAAAATTGAACAACGTGCAACGCTAATTAACTTAGACGCGACAATCAAAAGCTTATTCGAAAGGTAAATGTGGATAAATTATACAATATTTAAAAAAATAATGAAGAAAATTCTTTTAAGCATAAATAAGATCCAAGGTATTAGGTAATTGCATAATTCGTTGTATTTGATTGGATTCATTAAATTAGTTAAAACTTTTTAAAAATCTTAGAACATCTGAAGTGCTTCGACTCTGGGCAGTGCTAGAAACTAGTTAGAGTCCTTTACTCGAACTGAGCCATACAAAACGTCTAATCTATTACCAGTTTCCATAAAATAAAACTACGTTAGTGGTGGCTTTAGTTATTACACAAACATAATATAAAATAATATAATACATAAGTATTAAAAGCTTAAACTGTTTACAAATTACGAGTCCGAGTCGTCGCACTCTTCGACCATATCGCTAGGAGGTCCAGGGAAGTCGGGCGGTCCCCAGTTGAGGTATAAGCTGTCCGTGTAAACGGCCAAGCCAAAAGAAAACAACCACCTTTAAAATTTAATTATGTAAATAATTTGTAAAGCATAAATTTTCTAATGTTCACACCTAAATATACTGCCCAAATTCTTGGATTTTACAATTAATTTGGTTGAACACGATGGTCATGGGTTTTATTTCATTCACTCACATTAAATGTCACATGTATATTCTTATCTTATCCTATTTATATTTAAACATTTTCCGGACTAGGTTAGAGGTTGGGTCGATTCTAGATTCCCTCCTTTGTTTGTGTAATTCTTATATATAGGTCACGAAATAGAAAAATTCGGAATATTATTAAATATTAGTAAGCACGTACCAGGCCAATCCAAACAATAAATGCTTCATATAAAAGCTTTGCCTCTGTCTATACCACGGGTCCCATGGACCGCACGGGACTGGTAGTTCATTCATATGGGGCTGACATCTTCCTGGTGAGAAATGTGTTTTTAAAAATAATTAACTGACTAAATATAAAAAGATGTTACATATAAAAAAGAACAGAAGAATCGGGATCAGGATCAGTCCCTCATTCAGGACCGAGGTTAGTCCCTTATTTAACGGTATTTAATTTGCGGAAAATTTACCACAAAATAATTATTCACTTGCTGTTCAAAATCAAATAAAAACTCGACGTTGGATGTGTTCTAATGAGGCAAATCTAGGGGTGATCTATCTCAATATGTCATGTCAAGTAATCTACCAAAGGAAAAAAACAACGGGGACACCTACAATAAATAAACAATACAAAAGATCATTACATACTTATTACACTAAATTTGTAACTTACGTGGTTTTGTCGCTAATTTTCTACTCTCTAAAAGCTTAGAAAATCCTTTTTGTATTGCTAACAGCCTAGATTTCATAATTCTGTTTTATGTCATTTGCCAAAGGAAGACAGACATCTTTAAAATATTATCATAAAAATCGACATTTTGTCAATATATGCCAGTTCGAATTTATTGACATTCATTTAAAATATATAAACTTTATAAAATTACTGGGGTAATACAGACAATAAAGAGAAACTAATGAATGAAAAACGAATGAGCTTATGAAAGTTAAGAAACTTACCTTTTCCCCTTTTAAAATTGGCAAGATGCATTTTTTATACTTTTTGTGTTCATTTCAACGGACTTCGCGTAATATAGATAAAAAATTACCAATTAAAATACAATACTTTACTACGATAACGAATGTTTGAAAGTGACAGTGTACACGTCACATAATATACACAATCCCACTCAAAACTTATTGAGTGGGATTGTACTAGCGAGCCTTCGGATCTGTGTTGAGATTTGGGAGGGCGATCAGATAATCGTTTATTACAAACGGTTATCCATATGACCAAGTACAGCTCATGTATCTATAATAAGTAATTCAATAAGGCTTAGGAAAAGTCCATAAACATGATGAGTTAAGACACTCGGTTCCCCACTTTTCGCCGAACTTTGTAGGCATTGCGTGTTGAGTGGCAGGAACTCAAACCGTGCCATGCCTGGACACCAGAGCGAAAAATGGAAACATAAATACATATTTCATTTCTTCGGGTGGGGATCGAACCCACAACCAGTCCCGTTTAAACATACACTTTAGTTTCCCTGCGCTCGCCTATATTTTACATATACGAATATTAATCGCACAGACTATAAACGATAAAGAAATAAAGCGATCGGTAATTTTGCAAGATTTATTAATCATGTCACCATACATAATACATTATCTACCTATTACTAGGTACATTGTTAGATTCTTAGCCTCGCTGTTCATTTTTACAAGAGAAACTTTACATTATACGTGTGGCGTTATCTAAGAAAATATATTTCTCAGAAAATAATATAAAAATTGACATGAATCGGATATTACTAGCCAAAAAAAACTTAATTACTTTTTCGTTTTACTTCAATCATATTATTTTCAAAATATATATATATAAAACAAAAGCAACAACATACAATAATACAGAGTTTCTCTTTACTTCGGATCAAATTACAAGCTTTAAAAATAAAAAAATCACATATACATATATAAATATACATTGTGATAACTTATATAACATGATAATGTCGTTCAATGTATGAAAGATTTTTATGATATTTCTTTAAAAGTTATTGAACTTAATGTAAATATAAACAAAACAATTTCCAGACGCACCTATATATCAAATAAGAGAGGCCGTCATGGTAAAACGGCCTGGTATCTGACCGTTAACGCGACGATTCTTATTTCTGTGCTCTGGTTACATCAACGCAGCGTTAAATTCCGTCATTGATAACGCCGTGTCTCTCTACCTGCCTGCTATGTGGAATACAGTTGAAACTTAAATAAAATAATCACAGCAGACCCTACACAATTGTCATGTTTAATATTGAATTATAGAAAATAATTGTGACTTTAATTTACTTTCCCGTTATATCTTGCATGTACCTTAGCATGGTAGGCAGAGGAAACCTAGAAACCTATTGTTAGACCACTGCCTGAGAGAGACAGATAAGACACTTCCGTTCCCAACTCTTTGCCGAATCTCTCTTTCAAGGCATTGCGTGTTGAGTGGTGGAACGAAGCGCCAGAACCCCAGAACGAAAATATAAATTTAAATAAATATTTACTTTACTACAGTGAGGATCGAACCCACCACCAGTCGATTACAGCACACTTTGTGCTCCTGCGCCACGGCTCAAGTACGACTGGACTGGCGTGTTGAGTCAATATTAAATAATATTGAACGAAAATTGTAATGTAAGAGAGTATGAGATTATTTTCTAAGTAATCTCAATTCTTGTTTAGTTAAACTTTGCGCATTGTATTTAAAATCTCTTTACAAAAAAAGGAAAATTTAATTGGACACCATTTGTAAACCGTCACTTACATACGTCGAAACTCTTAAAGACGTCTACTTATTTCGTTTACTATTTTTTTATAAGTATTAGTTCATAGAGATCAAGCAATGTTAAAAATTATTAATTAAAAATATGCTGCTTTTATAACAATATGCAAATAGAATACAAATTGTATTTTCAATTAAACATTAGTGGACTTTTATATCTAAGATTTTAATCCTTTATTTTATGGAAGAAAATTCACATAGGTTGGTTTATCACCTTATAGTGTCTATAGCTAAGTATTAAGGTTGTTTTTCTATAAAAACTGTTTTTTTTTAAGGAAAAAAAGACTTATTTTCATATATATATAAACTATAGATAATTTTTTGTATAAATTTGTTTGTCTATGTTACTAAGAATTAGAACATATTTCTTATGCATCAATGGGATTTTTTTTCACATTTTTCTTTTTTAGCTTCAACCTTGTATCACGTACATAACACAATGCTAAGACAGTGTGTTGAGCGATGGAACTCAACGTCGTGCATCGTCTTGCTACCAGCGCGAGAAAATGAAAATATGAAATAATTTTATAATATTTGAACACTTTTTTAGATTCAAGCTGTATCCAGAATATGGCAGAGTAGGAAATAGAGAAAACTTAGCATCAAGGCACTCCATTCTCCTTTTTTCACCCCCAATTCGGGACATTATGTGATGGAACTCAATGCCACACTTTATACCTATAATCCGCAGAAACGGAAACAATTGTTTCCCTCAATTCCATAGCCATCATGTTCACAGCGAAACAAAAACCTGTTATATACTTACATTATTTAAACTAAAATAACAGATGTATATAAAAATTCAATTTTATACCAACGCAATGTTTATCAAATAATATGATAAATTCCTATGTTAGCTCCACAGTGTTCACAGACTTATACATAAAATTAATTACGTACTACTACAATAAAAGATTTCATAATTGACATAAGTTATCTACTCTCAGGTTTAGGTTTTGGAGGTTTGAAACCCATAATTTTTTTCTTCTTCTTTTCTTTGCCAGTTTTGCTGCCGGATTGAAAATTTTTCCAACTATCTACTCGATTTTGTCTCGATTCCTATAACAAAAATGTGAAACAAATTTACTCATTTATTTACTAATATTATGAATGTGAACAGAGATGTTCATTCCACATTCACATTTGTTAAGTATAGGTAGAGACTATAAAAATACTCATAAACTGATAACAATTTAAAAAATTTACAACATTTTAAAAATGGAATGACGACAAACAAAGAATGTTGTAAACAATTTTTAACTTACTTCAAAATTCTTTGCCCATTCTTTCTCAAATGACATTTGTTCTTCTTGCTCAATTTCTGCTTCCCGTTTTCGTTTCCTCTCCTCCATATCTCTAGTTTCCAGGTGTTGACGTTTCCTCTCCATATCAGCAAATAGCTGACGAAAAAAAAGTACCAAACTTTTTTTTTAGTGAAACAGTGATACGGGAATGAAAGTATGTGACTGTGTAAAAGTGAATTACATGGTTCTGGTATTTGAAAGAAATGAAGAGAGGACGAAATTTATTCGAAATTCATTCAACATGAATAGCATAAATATAAAATTGATAAATATAACGTACTATTATGAATATAAAATCTTTTAAGTATTTGTTTCACAGTGTACGAGTCTAAGCACGACAGTTGTAGGTTCGATTTCCCTTATGGCAATGTTCTTTTTTTACTTTCTCGCTCTCATAACCAATACAAAGCATGGCATTGATTTTGAACAATGAAGTATCTTAACACTTGGTTCTCTCTACCTAACCTACTACGTACGTATCTATCGTATGTAAAACAGTATGAAGATGTGAAAAAAATATACCTTCATAGTCATCACGTAAATTGCATGTTTGTATTTAGCAGGGTCATCTTCAGGAATTCCTTCTGCAATTCTACCTTCTTTCCTTTGCTTTTTCCTTTTCTGTTCAATCTGTAATGTTAAATATTATTGGTAGCACTAGATAGAAATCATGAACATGGCATATCTCTCTTTCTCTCTCTTCTAAGCCTACTTAAACACAGTAGCTCATAAATAAAAATACATATGCAGCTTATCGTTTTGACTTTAAGAGAGCTGGAAAAAGGCACAAGTCATGTGTCTGAAGTAATGACTTCAGTCAGTTAAAATAACAGTAAATTTTTTATTACTGTTATTTTTTTATAATATAATTAATATAAATTTAGCTTGGGTAATGATGAGAAGAATTCAAGAAAACTCAATATGCATTTAAAGTGTTGACAAAATAAAAAATATTAGAGCTAAAAATAAAAAGGTGTGCCAAGTCATGGAGGATGTCTTTCAGAATTGAACCAAGTGGAGAAAAATGTGTGCTTAACACTATCAGTCTCTTCTTCTTCACAGACAGAGGCTATCATGACACAGTTATTTATATTTTCCTGTTCTAGAGTGGCATTGAGCTCCACTACTCAACAGACAGGGCTAGGCAGAAAGCAGGAAACAGTGTCTTGACACAAGGTTGAGGGGATCTTGTGTGTGGGATACAGTGTAAAATTGAAAAAGGCAAAATTAGAAAACAGTAAAGAAAATATAATGGTTTTTTAAATGCTAGCTCTAATTAATTAGTAAAACTATCAAAAAAAAAAAATAACATTAGATGAATCTGCTAAGGGTTCCATTGATATATCATGGGGTGTGTGAAGGTGTTACTGCAGGGTGTAGAGGTTAGAGGAGTGTCAGGGAAGGCTCCTTTACAAGCTCTCTTTAAATAAGTATTAAAGTTTACTTTTTGTGTCCAACTTCCTCTATCCACCAATACCAACTTTGTAATAATTCTATTAGTGACTTCAAAGTAAATTCTAATAGAAATAAATTGATGCTAATTCTACCCAGGCTGAGCAGCAGTATAGAAACTTCACTATTATTTGTCATCTTACACTTATTTACTTTACACTATAGTGTAAAGTATGAAAACTCAAAAACAAAAAAATAAGATCCCAATTATAATATTTTAATACTCTTACCATGTGATCAGTCCGCTCTTTAGCTTCCTCATAGATGTTGAGGCATTTTTTTCTAGTGTCTTCATTCTCAAGAGTTTTCCATGCTCTGTTTATTATTTCAAATGCTTGCTGAGCTCGTTCTGAATCATCCTGAGGAAGTTATATTAAATATGGATAATAAATAAATAAATTTTTGACTTACAAATTCCCATAACTTACATTGTGAGAAATGGACCATTTACACATATAGTTTGGTTTCAAAAATATAAATATTAAATAACTACATGGGTTATAACGAAATAAAACATATTTAATTCTTAAATACACTTGGATTATTTTATTTTTCTAGTGTAATGATTATCTTTAATTGATATAGAAAAAGCATTGTTAACTAGTTATTTTTTCATAATGCAATGATAACATATCTAGCTAGTTAAAAAACTTTATTGTGATGATTGTATTTATTTTGGTGTTTGAGATTGCTCTAGTTACTCAGCCATCTCTGTCAACCATTCCTTACCTACAAAATGAGCAGCACAGGTTGGCTCAGGTATTCCAAACGTCACATCTGTGGATAAAAATCAAATGTTGACGGACACACCGTCTCAACGAAAAAATCTAGGGTGACCTGGTCACTAGAAACGTATTTTTAAATGAACCAATGTTAAAAGACAAAAAAATTACTTTTTATTATGTATTATATCTACAATGGCATATGGCACACCATTTTGATTACTGGCCAATTATAAGAATTTTGGTTGGTAGTGTTTAATACTATAATGAAGAATAACTACTAACATATATAATGTTATACGAATCATAAAGCCATTCATGGTATATATATGAAATGAGATTTTTGTTTCATGAACAAATGTTGCATTGTATGCATGTAATTACTTACGATGTTTTTATCAGGATGAACCAATATGGAAAGCCGTCTATATTTCTTCTTAATCTCATCTAAGCAAGTCTCTGGATCTACTTGTAATACTTCGAACGGATTTAAATTGAAATATGTCGAACCTGGTCTAAGTAATCTTTCTATTTGTTGTTTAGGAGTCAATACTGAATCTCTCTTCTCGATTTCTTTTACCTGAAAAAATATTTTTGGACAATAGCTTAATTGAATTAGAAATTATATATTAAAAATGAAATAGCATATATTAAAAAATTAGGTTAACATACCTCTGAATAGAAATCTTCAAAAGATTCTTTTCCGTCTGGGTTATTAGAAGACATAATGAGTTACACAAATAGTATTAAAACATTAATAGTATTTAATGTGACAATTACAATTAGCAATGATCGCTTAAATTACTCTTTGCAAATGAAAATATTTTTTCAATTTTAATTTACAATTCTACGATACAGAAAAAAAACGAACGAGCTGAACATAGAAATTATGTAGATAATAAATACAATCGACAGATTAAATATAAAATAATCTTAAAAAGTTATATTAACAAAAGATTCCGTAAGGTCGTACATACGTGATGCGGACGGTCAGTTTCCGAATAAGCGGGGTAGATAGACACAAGACCTGGCTTGTGTCTATCTACCCAGTTTTATAATAAAAATATTTTTAAATATTTTTAATACCATAATAATCAATAATTTTCATAAGTAAATCTACAATTTAATACTTTTATTCCTTTCAAAGGACATATATTTTTATTGAAAGGCCGTGTGATCCCGGCTTAGCATAGGATCACCCTGGTACTGTCTGTGTCGTAAGAGGCGACTAAAATACGTGTGGTAGAGTGACGTCGTCAGTAATGGCAACACGCATGGGCAGACTCGACCGGATTAATATCGCCCCGGCATTTAAAACCAGCGTAAAGTAATGGCTCTTGCGACTGCGTTTCGCATTAGGTAAATCCGGGCCCCGGCGCCCTTCATCTCCACCTTAAAGGCTGGCAACGCACCTGTGGCTCCTCTGGTGTTGCATGGGGTCGTGGGCGGCGGTGATCACTTACCATCAGGTGACCCGAACGCTCGTTTGCCTTGTCCTCTCCCATAAAAAAAAAATATTGTAAACCGTAACGTGTATTAATGCCGCCGCCTTAATGTTGTACTATATTAAATAACTTATGTTTAAAACTAATAAGAATTCACGAACACACCTTTAAGAGCTGTTAATAAATGATTTGTCCATTTATTTAGTTTTCTTTATCTTTATTTTCACCATTTGTTTCAAATAACTGAACTTTGAACGCTAATACTATATTATCTATATTTGTCATGTAATAAGCTGTCAAGTGTATGTGTAAGTGTAGTGGTTACATTGTATTAACCTCAAAGTTTAACTTCTGCTAAATGGAATCCACTTATTAGTTCCTAGCCACTCTGTTATCAGAGGAAATGAATCCGTAGACTTAGCCTTCTTCATTCAAGGTGACATTGACGAAGTAAACTGTGCTCTACTGGCACTCCTAAAAGCCACAAAATAAACAATCAATCAATCAATCTACTTATTATTAAATAACTTCTTTAAGCACTTCATGTTTGTGTCTTGTAAACCAGTAATATACCAGTAATAACCAGTAACCAGTGTATAGTAAGTAAATAAAATTAATTTGTTTTTCATCAGTAAAAGTATTTTGTATTTTTTAATACTATATAATTGAATTATTAAATTATTTATTAGTATTTAAAATTGATTGCTAAATATATGTAATAATTTTAATAATGTTTAAATAAATGTAATTTATTTAAAAGCTACGATACAAATTTATCTCTTCAAGAGCACATATTCCATATTGACGTACAAGTGACTTACAATGTTTTCTAATAAAGTTGTCCTTGTCACGGGTGCAAGCTCGGGCATCGGCTCTGAGACAGCTGTGGAATTTTCGAAACTCGGAGCTTATGTGGTAATAACAGGGCGAAATAAATCGAAGTTGGATGGCGTAATTAGCTTATGTGAAGAGGTTTCTCCAAAAAAATTGAAGCCCATACTAGTCATTGCTGATATGAACAATGAACAGGATATTGAGAATATAATAAAATTAACTATAGATAGTTTTCAAAGGCTTGATGTATTGGTAAATAATGCAGGTATACTAGAAACCGGGACTATTGAAACAACTTCTCTAGAACAATATGACAGAGTCCTGAGTACGAATGTAAGAGGTCCTTATTATTTAAGTATGCTAGCGACACCTCACCTTGTCAAGAGTAAAGGAAATATTGTCAATGTGTCTAGTGTTACTGGCATTAGATCATTTCCTAATGTACTTGCTTATTGTATGTCAAAATCTGCCCTCGATCAATTTACAAGATGTGTAGCTTTAGAATTAGCACCTAAAGGTGTACGAGTTAATGCAGTTAATCCTGGTGTTATAACGACAGGAATACATAAAAAAGGTGGCATGAATGATGAAGACTATGAAGAATTTTTAAAAAAATGTGCACAAACTCATGCTATTGGCCGACCTGGTTATGCTAATGAAGTTTCAGCTGTTATAACATTTTTGGCCAGTGATGCTGCAAGTAATATTACAGGGGCAACATTGCCAGTAGATGGAGGCCGTCATGCTATGTGCCCTCGATAATTTAATAATTTTCTAGATAAAGTTGTAATAAATATAAATATTCATAGTCTGTGAAATTATACATGTATAACATGATATTGATGTTAAATAAATGTTACGTACTTAATATTATTTCTTGTAATCTTATTTAGCCCTCTAAAAATGTATTTTTTTTTAACAATCATACAGTTTTTCTTAACAAATATATAATTTAAAAGCTTACGAACAGTCACATTCAGTTTCAGATTCATGATGTCATCAACAGACACTGAGAAAATAAGATCTTATGTTAAGGGTTGTAACTTATAACACCCATAAACCCCTAATTATGAGAGTTTGTATGTTCCTTGTTTTGACGTAAAATAATACAAACAAAAACTATATATAAGAAGTGTTTTTTAATTCTTAAAAAAATGTTCTTTATATCTTTAGCTGTTATGTATCTCATAAATCAGTTTCACGTTGTATCCCGCACACAGCAGGGTAGGCAGAGGGAACCTCGTTTTACGACACTCCGTTCCCCGAATTTTCTGCCGAATTTTGGAGGCATTGCCTGTTGAGTGACAGAACTCCACGCCGCGCTTTGCCTCGACACCAGAGTATGTATCTCATATTGATAGGTATTTTGCTAATGTAATGTTCACTCTATTTTTTTTTAAAAAATCTAATATACTAAAGTGACCACTACACTAAGTAAATCAGTTTATTTATAAAAACAACTAGGTGCTGATATTTAAAAATTTTTATTCATATTGCAAAGTACAAATTGTGAAAACGTTAAAAATAAAAACATCACAATGTATGAGTTGATATTTAATATAGGTCATTTATTATACAGCAGTGTACGATTTTGATATGTACCCACATGGGTTTTTTAATTAATTTTCTTCTTATTTTTCATTAATATGTTCTTTAACACACTGAATAATCTTTAAAGTCTCATCAGCAATGATTGCTGATGCTTTAATTAGGCCTTCCGTCACACATTTCATGATGCCATCTAAAATGTCGTCCATTTCGCTTCTAGAGTTAAATGCCTGAAATTTTTACATTTTGTACTATTTCACTTAAGTAGGATATAGTTAGTAGTAAATATATATCATATAAATTAACATAGCATGTTAATTTATTCTTAGTTTAGTTTTTGACAAAATGCTGTTTGTAGGATCTTAAGCATTTCCCAAACTATTAAACTTAAAATATTATCATCATTCTATGTTGTGTTGGTAAGTTTAAAATATATATATATATATATTTAAAAACATACAAGCTTGTAGTGGCTACTTAAAATGTTACCTTTTGAGAAATATTAAATTTTTCGTTATCCAATTCTACAATAATGCCATTTTTCACATCCCTTAAACAATCTTCGTGGTTTACTGTACAAGTCGATAACTGTGTTATAATTTTATCCTGTATTTGATTGTAAAATAATTCGTCGTTTAACTCCGAAATAGTATGTAAATCGTCCACTTGTTTAACGTAATTTTCATGAGTTGCCAGGCAACTAGTAACGTTATTAACTATATCTTTAACAATAGCTTCTATATTTTCTTTGTCCCCCTAGAAAAAATATCAATTATCATAAAAACATTATTATCATAAAACTTTAATTTCATATCAACTTAGGTCTTAAGTATTAAGTCTTAGATACCGTCCCAAGGACAGGGTTAATATGCACTTCTTGGATATTGCCCCAAGCAGTAAATAATAGTCTACTAAAATTTATGTTGACATTTTTAACATTTTTTAAGTGTTAAGACAACGTATAAAAAATGAAATCTATCGGACTTGAACTCGCGCCTTATTCCGGCGGTTTCCAATTTATATACGTTTTCTAAAAAAGTATCTACTTATATTAACAATTTCTATAGAACTTCAATATTTTTATTTACATAAAATATATGAGAATAACACACCGTGAAAAACATAAGCATATCTAATGTACCTATTTTAAACTATGCAATAATAAAATAACACCAATTAATATATTTAACGTGTAATATAATATATTGGATATATAAAATACATCGATTTATTTCTAACTTTTACCTGTAAACATTCTTTAATATCCTCGCCAACGACAAGAGCCTCTTTCATTATCTTCTGGAATTCACTTTTCATAGTGTCCACTCTTCTCTCAAACTCTTTGGTAAGAATTAGAATTTTTTGTTTTATTGTTTGTGACAATGTTTGTAGCTGATTCTTCATTTTAGTGATGAAATCTTTAAAAGACTCCCATGCACTCTGCAGACTCCCATGCAGGCTAAATTTGTAGTTATTGGTGTGATTATCAGGTAATATTAATAAATTTAGATCATGTTCACGTTGCGGTATTTCTTGAGATTCCTGTAATAATATAAAATTGATTATAATAAAAAACATGACGACTTGGAAAGACATCATTGAAAAGTATCTAACAGACGATTGTTGGAGTAAGGCGTGGATTGACGATTCATCATTAGGGGTTTATAATTAAGTAATTAAAATTTATTTGGTCTATAAAGAGATACAGTCTGTAAAATATTCGGAGTGTCATGACACTATGTTGTGTAAAATTAAATAATAAAAAAAATATTTTAAATTCTGCTATTAGCGTTCATACCTGAATAGCCAAAGACGATATAAACACAAATAATAAAATAAATTTCATATTGTAGTATTTGAAGGTACAAGTTCAGAAATGTTACTCCATTCCCAGCTTAGCTATATATAGTCAAAGAGACTTGAAGTGTCCACTTAATGAAAATTAACAACAAATACTTATTTATTATTTGAAAGGAATTTAGTTACAAACAGCACTTCAAAATCATAATCTTAAGCCAGCGAGTAAAGTACCAGTTTACTGAACTTTAATTTTCTTTACTTTGTACGTGTTATCAATCACTCAGTTATCACTAGTCATCAAATATTTTTACTAGTGCTATATAAGATTTTTTATTTTTTTTAAATGTTTTGTTTATATCTTGATGTTTCTGCCACTAGGTTTTGTCTATCCCAAAGGATTGGGAATAAAAATCTAAAAATAAATGTAGACAGTTTTTTCAGTTACTATGTATTTGTCATACACACATATTTTTGGAGACATTGCGTGTTAAGTCACTTAACTACATGAGGTGAAATGAAAACAATCTATATATAACAATCCCCCGAGTAGGGATGGAACCCACAACCGTCGCGTCAGTGTTACACTCTTGTGCCCCCGTGGCACGACGTAATTAATATTGCTGTGAAATAAAAATATCACAAGCAAAATGAAAATATGTTTTATTTTCATTTTGCTTGTGATATTATAAAAAATTAACAAATCTTTTTTTATCTTTTTTTTTAATTAATCTTTTTTTTTTGGATGACGTCAAACTAATTAGGAGTAGGGTTTTGGATAGTTATATAAATTTGTACATTATTATAATGATTGTTTATTTATAATTTTTTTTTGGATTATAATACAACTACAATATAAAGAACATGAACACGAAAAGCGAAATTTATTCAGAATCATTTCCAGTAAAAGAATAATAAATAGAAGACGCAGAACAGGTGCCAATGTTAACGACAATTTTTGCCGAGTTAATGCCAGCCTCGACGAGGTGTGTTCCAGCACAAACTTCTAAAGCCGCTGGCAGTGTTGATAATGCTAGGTTGATACGAGCAATCTGCAATAGAAGGTGTAGAGTTGTGAGAAATGTATGGAATATAGTTATAGTCATTTAGTTCCATGATGGATAACACAATTTGAGGGCGTGGTGGACCAGTGGGAGACACGACGCTTCACGACGGGTTCTCGATTTGATTTAATTTTTTCCTTTCCTTGCTTTGTTAACAATGTAAAGAAAAGGTAAAAAGTTTAGACTTAACTGGAAGCCTTTACACACTAAAGTTTCCGCTGCCCTGTGCTGTTTACTGTTTACTGAACTACTTAGGTGCAGTTAAAACTATCTACTCACCTCTCACTCAATCAATACACGACTTATAGTTTCGCAACTCAACTATGCGTTAAAAGTATAGCTAGAACTGTATATTATTTATAATGAATTAGTACATGAATATAGATAAAAATTACCAAAAGTCCACTTTGAGTTACGAACATCGCTCCTCTGAATTCCGTTCTCATTGCAATACCTCCTAAACAAGTGCCCGTGGAGAAGAACCCCTGACCGTTATCGGTGCAGTTCTTCAATTCAGCTATAGCGTTATTGGTATAATCTGTAGCGTTTCCTGCCAACACCTTAAGATTTTCTACCAGTGTGCCGACCTCATTTATGTGATTTTCAGTACATTGTTTAGCTTTCTCAGCAGTATCTCCGAAAATCTGCTCCGTGTCGTTGTTATGACTCTGAAATAAGATAAAGTAATAAAGTCTTACAGTTTATTAATATAGTAAAATTAATCAAAATTAGGTTTTAAATGAATGTAAGGTTTATCTGGGATATAGATACCTATTATTTTAATAAGCTCAGAAAAACGTTGAATATCTAACAAATTCTGATTAGGATGTTTATGTATCGCGTTGTTCAAGTACTCGGAAGTAGTATTTTTTTTTAATATATCAAATGATAAAAAAAATATAATATTTATATATCACAATGACATACAAGTGAGAATAAGCAATATTTCTATGCGTACCT
Source organism: Heliconius aoede (assembly GCA_037355905.1). Taxonomy (NCBI): domain Eukaryota; kingdom Metazoa; phylum Arthropoda; class Insecta; order Lepidoptera; family Nymphalidae; genus Heliconius; species Heliconius aoede. The sequence goes on along the minus strand of JBAIZZ010000082.1, from coordinate 320,828 downwards.
CTATACAAGCGCGTACGCCACTACCAGCATCTGTGAATCTATCAGTGACGTTTTTGATAGCATCTCTAACATTTTGCCTGAAATCTTTTATGTCATTTGTAATTTTTTCCTGGACGAGTTTCCCCTGTTCTTGGATTCCAGATATAAATTTGGTTACCGCTTCCATTGCTTGCTCGGCGGCACTGCGAAGATTCTTTATCAGTTCTTCAACTAGCAGCCTGTAATATAATTTGCATATTTTGGTTAATGTTGAACTTCTGTTTAACATTTTCGTAGTATTGATATAAGATAAGTTATATTTAATTAAGCACTTTAAATAAGTTTTTGAAAACCTTACCTTGAGTTTTCAATGATATCTACGTCCCGACGTTGGCGCAGTAATAAAGCATTATCATATGGGTTTCCCAAAGAGGAAGACACCTGCCCAATAAAATAATCTTTTGATGATATTTTTATGTGATGATACGGAAGATGGGGCTTCCGTATCCATTAATACACAGCAGGAGAAATATATATATATACATCTATGCCTTTTTAATGGCTAGAATTTATAGAGACAGATATATGTTTAAACATATTAAAAAAGGTTTCTGAAAAGTACTTGCAATTAAAACAAGAATAAAATATTTCGTGACAAATCTCCCCCGAAATTAAATAATTAATACGCGTAAATATTTATATATCTTCAAATTTTATAAATTAAATACAAATCACCTGTGTAACAATTTTAATTAATATATTGTATGAAATAAACTACATTTACTCAATTCGTTTCAAGTTTTATGAAAAATTCAGCTCTACCGTATTATTTTTAATATTTTTATTATAAAATGAAAGGAAATAATATTTACATATTCTTTCTTACCAAACACAGTACTAAGAAAGTAAAAACGGTCTTCATTTTCAACTGACTTCTACGCAATGAATGACAATATAATATAATTTATTATGGTAAAAAACTATGGGTTTTATATGATATTTTTAAAATGCAATATTTACTTTGTGACGCTAAACAAATGACCGTTATCTTATCTAGTTTATGGGATATTAAGTTTGTAAACCTAAGTAAACACGGTATTTTTATAGGTAATTGTTGATTTTCTGTTAATTATTGCTTCAGAGGCAGAAAAAAACCTTTCTATAAGTTACTAAAAAAATTAGTTGCTTTTTATATCAATATAGGTTTTTTGTTGTTTTCATGATATTATAAAAGAATGAATCATCTATTTACTTAGGATAAAATATTAGGTAATAATTTTAATATTTGATAATCCTTATTATTGTTTTAGATCCGTTGTATCTACCTATTTATTAATGTTAAACATTTACTTTACTTATAACACTTTATAAATTATGATAAATTTCGCTTAACCGACTTCATAAAGGCTCATTCATATGGGATGGTTTTCTTTATAAATAAATACAAGTTAACAAACAAGCGTAAAATTTATATGTTAAATATTATAGCACAGTAACTCTTTATCTAATTAAGATTATTTGCTATAACTATAAACTTATGCATTAATAGATAAAGATGATTTCGTGGTTGTTTACAGAAACGTGGCGTAATTAGGTCTCGCGGTTCACTACACTCAGCATTTTAATGAAAATTCAAGGATTTTTTTTATTTTAATTAATAATATGAAAACGATAATATGAAAGCGGTTAATTATATATTTTGAAATTTCAAGACTTTTTTGTCCAATAAAAACATCCCTTCGTATGTTCTTAGAAGGACGTACGTAAGTATATTCTACTTCTTCTTTTATTTTTTTATTAAAAAAAACCCCTAGATGTTTAGAATCAAACCTGTAACATATATGTAATTTAGTCAGATTATTTAAATTTTTACTAATATATGACGGTGTAATTTTTATTTATGTACAAATATTATAAGTACTAGTAATTAACGTACATTGAACTATTTTATGAAAAAGAAGGCAACTAAGTAGACTCATTAAGTCCTACTTTTAAATGTCCTAGAGTCGGTTTAAAGACTGTAACAAATTTTATTAATGGTAACAGACACGTTTGTCTCAGTAATAAAGTAACGAATCGTGTTCTATCTATGTAATGGAAGCTTTAAAAGAATGATAAGTCAGAGTCCGTGTGTAATTCTACTTCGAAAATAGCTTTGCATTTACACTAGCACCTTCTCGTGGCGTTGCCTATGAGTGCGTTTCAACTAAGTAATACGTGTATGAGTTGTAAACATTATACTATAAATAGAATTTTAATAATTCTTATTTAAAAAAATATTTCTTCTTGAAAGTTTTCCAAGAGGTCACTAATTATTGAACTAATTAGTGACTTTCAAATATTGGAATAGTAGCTCAGAGCTCCTATTTGAAATTCTTAGCAATGTTACATATAAAATTATTTTTGTTTGCTATGTGGCGTTTCATATTATGAAAATAATGCTTCTCTCTATAGTACCTAAAGCAGTAAACCATTATAACTAGCCATTGTCAGATCAAGCATATAATTTGATTATTTAATTATGGCCAGGCCAGTCGTGGCGCAGGCCACAAGCGTGTCACTGTAAACACGACAGCTTGTGGGTTAGATTTTCATTTCATAGTTTCACCGACGCAAAATGCGGCGTTGAGTTTCGCCACTTAATAAGTAATAATTCCAGTAATTGCTGGAAAACGGGGATGGGAGTGCCTCAACACTTGGTCCACTACGCCTACCTTTGCCACGTGCGCGATACAGCGTAAAGCTGAAAAAAAAAGTATATTTATTAAAAACGACCGCTGGGTGTACTTGAACGATCCTTGAATTCGACCGGACTGACTTGTTGAGTGTTGCGAAACTTTTATTAGTTACACACTACAGGTCTTTAATTAGTCGTTATATACTCAATTATAGATTTTTTTCAATTTATTAATAAATTCTTGTAATAGAATTTTAAAAAATCAAACACCGGCTATTTGTATTTACAATCAATGAAATTTTCATATCGATAATGTTTGAAATGAAATGAAAAAAGTTTAAATTAATCGATATTTGTACAAGAACAAAATACATGTTAATTTCAATGCTTCCTAGATGTCTTTCTTCATTCTTCTATAATGAAAATTAATTAATACTGCTCGTCCAATGTTTCTGCATCTTTGATTTTTTATTATGACCAGATATAATTTAGTACAATAAACTACCTACATTATTAATTTTAAATCAAAATATATAGTGAAATTTATAAAGAATACAACATAAATAACTGAGACATTGTTTTACTTTATAACAAACATGGGTAATCAGTGTTACGTGCAATATGTTAAAAGTTTTTACAATAGTTTTGCTGATTATAGGTGAAGTCCCTTGATAAAATCCTTTTGTTTTTAAAAGAACAATATTTTTTATATTTATTATCCAATAATATATCTACGATAATAAGTATGGATCTCTATTATGTGCCATTTATTGTTTTGTACTATAGACTTTAGAATATACACATACCTACATCGACACAATAAGCTCGTCAATTAACATAAGACAAAGAGACCTACTAAGATATTTGATTTACGTAGTATTCGTATTTGGCACACTTAAAGATTACAAGTGTCTTAACACTGGTGCTGTGTGCGGGATACAGCGTGAAGCTGTTTTGATGTTTTGATAATGTTAAGGAAAGGTTATTTATTAATAAAATCTCAACACGCAATGCCTCTTAACTTTTGGCGTAACAGAGAGTTTTAACACTAGGTTCTCTCTGCCCACCCTGCTGTGTGTGGTGAAGCTGATTTTGATTAGTATTATTTTTAATCCTACAAAAGTAACAATTGGCGTATAAGTTATATTCTCTCTATCAACAGTACGGATCTAGCTTACACTAAACATAGAGTCATGCGAAGAGATTTTTTGCTTTGTTAGAGTGAGAGAGGACAAACCTGCCTGCTGCTGCTGCATGTGTGAGAGAAAGGGAAGCCAGACAGATTGGCGCCGTAACGACACGTTACGTAACGAAGCGGTGCACCCTTCCTTAAGAAGTTATAACTTGAAAAGAATTCGTATAGTAACAGATTATTTACAAATGCGCACTATTAATAGTGATTAACATGAAACTGGTAATAAAGTGACATATTGCGCAGATAAATATAATTGCTTAATGAACGTGTCGTATTTTGCAATGACATCTTCACAAGATTTAAGAATACGATATATAATACTTTCATAGAATAGAATAGGTAATTATTTGTATAATGTCGTGTTATAATTGAGTAAAATCTGGACTAAAAAGGTGGGGTCAGTCGTGGCTCAGGGGCACAATGTGTGACTGTAAAATCGACTGGTTTTGTGTTCGATCCCCACTTAACTTAACTTAGATTTTTATTTTTTCGCTCTGGTGTCGAGTCAAAGAGCGGCTTTGAATGCCGCCACTTATCACGCGATGCCTCCAGAATTCGGCGGAAAGTGGGGAATGAAGGGTTCCCTATACCTCTCTCTTGGTAGACAGACAGGGAACTCAGTGTTAATACACAGGGGCCAAACTGCGCGCGACTATTCGGGCCAGGTTAGTAGGCCGCCAACTTCCCCAAGCTGACCGCCCTCTGGCTCATTAGGGCGGCAGGCGACAATTGGATGCGACCCTCCGGCGACTCGGTCTCTTGGGGCGGATGGCGATTTCGGCAGAAGCGATTTTACGTGTCATCATTGCGCTGGGGCCATTTTCATCTTCTCTGTATCCTTCAAATTTAATTATACAATTTATTATAATAGTTCCAATTTTAGTGTGCTGTCGAAGCGAGTACAGCCTTACCTGACCTAACCTGCGCTTAAAATAAAAAATCGATGCGATGGATTTGGATGGAGAGTGGAGTACATAAATGATATTTTTTACTATTTACATATTATATATTGAGCGAACTATAGTAGTTTTGAACTCTATGGTGAAGTTTGCGTTTGACAATGTTGCTTCAATTGACGATTGCAATCTCGCGTTTAGCGAATATGTAATTTTGTAATATAACGAAGTTTGTAATCATACGGTGAATGTTTTCTTTTTCACGTGGACGTTCCCATACAGACAGATTAATATTTCACATGGCATTTGAAACACTATTTTGTACATTGTTATTTTGATATTTTTAATAAAGATTTATTTCTGTTCCATAACTTACGATATAAATAATAATTAAACTGATGATCCTAAGTAATTTAACCTTCGAGTTTAGTTTTTTTTATTCATTCTTTATAATTGTATACAAAAGTGATATTTTTTGCACACATATACCTACCTGTTACCTAAAAAACTTATAGATAATATATCATTCATGTGGTTCCGGTAAGCAACAGTATAAGATACAATAATGAGTTATTATTTTATTTAAATTAATAAAATACATGCATAAATAAATGGTCAAAATAAGTATAATGTAAGGTAAAGAAAATAACAACCGCTACATGCTTTGTCTTACATAGTACAGTAGGGGGAGAGTAACTACCTAGTGACAAGACACTTCGTTCCCCACTTTCCGTCCGGAATCCAGACATTACATGTAGAGACGAAACTTAAGTAAGCAACTTAATTATAATCAAAAAGAGCAACAAATATTTGGTTATCCATGATAATATATTCGTTTAAACTAGGCACATCTATCGGTTTCGTGGTGACCTGTGTGATACTTTGTACATTTCTCATTATACAAAAGCGAATAACATCAGTGAACGACAATAAAATTAAAATGTTAGCATTTTCAATTAGGCTTAGTGGTTATTGTAAAGAGTATATAGAAAATAATAGATAATAAATAAATTAGCAGAGACAATACATCTCCAATGTGAGTTATACAAATAGACAGAGACACTTCGTTCCACGTTTTGCGCTGAATTCTATAGACATTGCGTGTTGAGTGGCGGAACTCAGCGCCGCGCTTTGCCTCGACACAGGAGCGAAGAAATTAAAATAAAAAATGTAATTAATATTTATTTGATATATAATTTATAATTATTTACAAGAGTCGCGTGTACAGTCAGTCACACTTTGTGCTCATGCGCCACGACTGGCCTCAAATTATCTTAAATATTTTAAAAATACGATATATGACGGTCTTGTAAAGTCGTCGTGAATCAAAACTAGTCAAGCTTGTAACGAGCCGTTGACCTCTCTTTGTGATTGTTTGTAATAATGTAATTCTCTCATATCGGAGTTATCTTCATATTTATTTATCCTGTTGAGCAGAAGTTAACAACTTCAAGACGGGCAAATAATAATCCTTTGTGTATATAAATAGAATTGAAGTGTCTGTCTGTGATTTGAAATTAATTATTGTAGTTATTTTACCATACTAGAAGACAAACAAGCGATTTTAAAATATTTGTTTCTATTTTTCTGTTAGTCCGAGTTAATCTCCAGAACTGTTAAGAGTTTTTAGCGGATTTAATTGTAATATAGAGGGTTGCAGAGCAATATAAAGGTAATTTTATTTCCCCGAGACTCAAGGAATCAGGCTTTATTCGGAAAAAGCAAGTTAAAGGTGTTCCACTCGCGATTACCTACTGCCCTGATAGATAGATTATTTAGAAATAGCAAATTTATCTCCACTCTTTGCGGTTCGCTGATATTTGTTTATTAACAAATATCAATTATAATTTATTTAATGTACAGCAAAGTTGTAGACTTTGTACTGAAATAATCAACACATTTCCCATAAACACAATTAAATAATATCAAATAAATAAATAATCGTATAGGCCAGTCGGCCAATGCTGCAGCCAGTATGCTAGTATAGATATTTGTTTACCTATATCACAAGACAATAGAAATAGAAGTAGGGGATTTGCAATTTACATTTACACAGATGAACACCTAATAATATTACTGATATATGTAAACGGTACTTTATTAGAAATAGACATAAACAAGTAATTCTTCTAATTATTAAATATTGTTATAAATGTAAATGAGGCCAGTCTTAGCGCAGTAGCCAAGTGTGTGACTGTAAACATGAAAGGTTTTGAATTTGATTCCTATACGAGGAAATGAAATAATTAATATATTTTCATTTTCTCGCTGTCATGTCAAACCAAACGACGCGCTGTGTTATACCACTCAACACGCCTGCCTTCAGATTTCGGCGATCAATAGGGAACGAGCTGTCTTAGAACTAGGTTCCCTCTGCCTACCCTACTATATACGGGATACTGCGTGAAGCAAAAAAAAAAAATATGCTGTATTACTAAATCGCCACCCTAAGAAAACATTGTAGAAATTTTGCATCACCTCTATCTTCTTTGCAAGTTTCAGAAATTTGTGTCTCTACAATTTATTTACATCAACGTACATTTACAAAATGTAACCAATTAGTAATTGAAGCCTCGACCTATCCTCAGGCCACAGATCCATCTAGCGTAGAATAACGTCAGTCTTACCTATTGAGCAACTTTCCACGGGCATTCTAGTCACGCATGAGACTCTTTACAAAAATTTTAAACGAATTGAGAAAGATCAAATTTCTTAAGCTGTTATAAGTTGTGTCATATGCAAGATTAGTTTTTTTGCACTACCTAAGAGTAAATATATTATTTATCATTTATTGAATCTTGAATTAACTTTTGTTCTTATCATAAAGGCCAAGTAGGCAATTGAGAATTTTTCCATGTTTATATTATCATATATTTATAGTAAATGTAATTTGATATATCCAGCAGATAAACAAGCTAAATGCATAGTTTTGAATCCTGGTTTTTACAGTAATAAAGATGAATATATTGTTAGCGAACTCATGGAAAAGAGGGCAGATGTAGGTGAAAAAAACTATAAAAACAGTAGAATTGTGTCAATCGGGGGTAGTTGCTTGTAGGCAATGGCCTATTGGAAGGAAACTAGTGTGAAATATTTATTCTTATTGATTTTTCTTTTTTTTTTATGGGAGAGGACAAGGCAAATGAGCGTTCGGGTCACCTGATGGTAAGTGATCACCGCCGCCCACGACCCCATGCAACACTAGAGGAGCTACATCAAGCCAGCTAAGGTACTGTTGACCATATTCCCAGCAGCAATACGCCTCTATCTCGTATCTTCCATCTCTATTGACTATACTTCTCAGAAATACCACTCCATTAGTTTATTCTAATATTCTATTAATTTAGCGTCCTTTAAGATATGATAAGAATTTGTTTTAATAATAATTTACTAATTAATATCTTCCATATTTACGTATATACATGATAATATTATTATTATAATAAACAAGAACAAATAAATAAGTGTACGCAAGTCACGGCTGTAACACAAGTCAGGGTGAGGACGTTGGGAGCGTTACGCCCCGGTCGCGCTACAATCGGAGCGAAACAGCCAATGGAACGAATCACTGCATGCGTGTTACCAAGATAACTTTTATAACTTTCCTAAATCTATAATATAATATATTAAAACAGTAAAAAATACGTTTGAAAAAAAATCATTGACGGTGATGAAAATATTATAATGAAGCGCAAATCTATGAATTTAATTTATTTTATTTATTTCTTTGTACAAGGATATCTTCGGATCTACTAGATACTTAAAAAGTTAATTTTATGTTACATTTTGTACTATGTTCCTAATAGTCCGTCCATAGGCTATAAGTGATTTGGAAGACTGACATAAATCTATCTGGGTAGGCGGTAGCTACAAAAGTACGTCAAACGCAAGTTTTACCGCCTTACTCCTGATCTCTATTTTTATTTCTATTTTTATCTCTATTTTTCAGTGTCATAAAAATTTCAGAGAGAGGTAAAAGGTTCAGAGAGAGATTGGTCCGGAGATTAAGCACTTGAAAAAAAACACGGTTATGTTCAAATCCCAGAGACATTTTAATTTTATCAGTCTACATGTAAGGTATTACGAATAATTTTAATGCACGATACTAACGTACGATATAACCTTGCAGGATATGTCAGCGTTCTAATTGTGACAAAAAATAGAGATACCAACGAGAGATAAACGTTAAATGATTAAAATAGTACTTGCAATAGAATCGTAATTCATTTCTTAATATAATGTTACAGTTTTTAGATCTATTTCATATTTAGTGTGCAGATTATTTCTAGTAAATAATTTATTTAACATGGTATTTAACAGGTATTATATAGATATAAATAGGTAAATCTAACTTAAATATATAAAAGCATATAAAAAGGTATATACTAATTTTATATATATATTATGTAATCATTGTTCGCATCACGCACTGAATGTTTAATTATGATTGAGGGTCTTCTAATGCGCTATTACATTATAAAGAACCTTGCAAAAGCTAAACGCAAATTTATACAAAATACAAATACCCACATAATAGTTTTATATTAATTGGACTCTATGATTTTACAGGACTTCTCGTTATATTTTGAATATTTTTTACCTGATTGATTACCTGAATAGGAACGGAGTGTCTTAACACTAAGTTCTCAAGCTCCCTTTGTCTATCTTGCTAAGTTCAAGACCCAGTGTGAGTCTACTGTTTATTTTATTATAGATACATGTATCGAAGCTCCGATACATTAGTAAGGTGATAAAATAATAATTTACTGTAGACAGATAAGTTGAAACCTAATTCGTAATTATGTTTAATACTTACTTAAATGTGGATGATTGACGTTACTAGGTGGTCCAATTTAAAAGTTTGGCTTCTTTGAAATCGTTTTCGTAAATTGCCCGTAGGAAAGCTTTACGAGAACAACTTACAAGTTGTTTAAATAAAATTTACTTATCATTCATTTTAAGTGTGTCAAGGAGTGAACGGCAATAAAAATAATAACTTTATTCAGTTATCAACTGAGTTTGTAAATATTAATATATACAATAATTGGTATTAACAACATTACAATTTACAACGTAACATGCCATAGATACATGCAAACATTGAATTAAATAGGGATTTCTGTGCAGTTAACACAAAAGTGATATACATATAAAGGATAAAACACGGATAATTGCCCTACTTTTCAAAAACCTAGTATAATAAGAAAATACTTTTCAGTTTCGCCCTGTATCCTGCGCACAGCAGGATAGGTAGAGAGATCCTGGGAAAGTCGTGTTGAGACACTTCGTTCTCATTAAGATATTTCGAGAGTAGGGAGTTTGGGATTCAGATTACTCAGATTTGACATCACCAGCATAGTGTCACGGTGATCAGACAATAATATAATAGAACTCTTTCACAAAATGTGTCATCATTCCTGTTATCACCGCGGCGCCTATCCGCGTTTTTTTTTCTTTCAGATTATAGATATTTCATTTAATCTGTCTATATAAGTATAGATAAAATTTTAAAACACGTAATTGTATATTTCGAATGTGACACTTAACATTTTAAAATTGAACGTTCTTGAATAAGTAATTCCCTTCATTTTTAATTTTAAAATAAAAACATAGACCTAAGACCTTTCATTACAGGCGGCCAGGAACTGGATTTGCAACTTGAATTAAAAAAAAAGTGAAATACTTTGTTTGTTATTTTGTCTTTGATATCGACGAATTAACGTAATTGATTATAATATTGGTTTTTGTAATAATTATTTTATTTATTTAATGTTTATTTTATTTTATTTTTTATTGTTTAAAATGCATAAATATAAGGAATATAAAATAAATGGAATGTAGTATATGAGGCCAGACGTAGCACTGGTAGTCGCGTAGTAGTGTGTCATTAGAACCCGACTAGTTGTGGGTTCGATCCCCAGTTGATGAAATGAAATATTTATCAAAATCTATATTTTCATATCTTCGCTCTGTCGTCGAGGTAAAGCGTGGCGCTGAGTTCAGCCACTCACCACGCAATGCATTCAGATTTCGCCGAAAAGTGGGAAACAGAGTGTTGTAATACTAGGTTCCCTCTTTCTACCCTGATGTGTGTGGAATACAGCATATGAGGATCTGTAATCTGTTTTATGATACTGATTTTATTTTTAAATGTATCACGTTCAATTGTTAAATGTATTGTAAATGACGAGGTCAATATTGAGGGCGGCGGCTATGCAGTGTTCATTATTAAAACAATTATGTATTAATATGGGTTTTTCAAATATACAATTTACCTTACAGAAAGTAATTTACTTAAACTACTTATCACGGTCATTTTGTGGTTCGGGCTACGAAAATGTCAATGTGATCCCAAAGATGGCATTGGAGCACCTACATAATATATATATATATATAGTATATTACATAAATATATATACAAAAATATTATAATTAAAATTATAATAATATTGGATATGAAAAAAAAATATTACATATGTTTCTTTATTTGTCTATTGCCAGAGTAATTTAGCAATAAGAACGGCTATTCCGTGCATCCTTTGTTGAGATAAAAGGGGTTGGGAGGTCGTTCGAGAACATATCATTAGGTCGGTCGTTCATGTGAAGCGTGTCAGGCGTAGCTATATTTATTAAATAAGTTTTTTTTTCCACCTTCACGCTGTATCCCGCACTTAGTAGGGTAGGTAGAGGGCGCCTTATGTTAAGTGTTAAGACACTCCGCTTCCCACTGAAATTCTGAAGGCATTATGTATGGAGTGACGGAGTAATATCATAAATAATCAAATACCTGTTTACAAATCTGAGTTATGTTGGCAATAATTATAATTATATTGGTATGTAGAATATTTAAAACTTTCGTAATATTAGGTAGTGATTTTAAACTAGATTTATTTCGCTTTGAACATAATAATTATGTACAGGTGTTAACTAATTTAATACTTCTAAGATTTGCATAGGAATGTCACTTTCTAGTGTGATAATGATGTAAGTTGACCATGAAAGTTCATATGAGATCAGCTTTTTTCGCACAGTTGGATAGATGGTCAACCTTACAGTCACATGACTGAGGTCACATGATGAACGAACCATTATTTGCTATTTACTACATGCTAGTTATGTAATGGATGTGACGAACCTCAACACGAATGAGAACGTCTTCGCAAGGCTAGGAACTGTTGAGTGAGCAAAATAACTGTTGTTCGACTACGATTTACATTATTATGCTTTAAGCGGCGCCAATGATATATCTATTTCTTTTTATTAATATATATTTACGCTTTAAGTAGTAGAATCTCTATTTTTTTATTCAGAAATATTATTTATCTACAATCTCCTTTATTCTCCGCTTTCCGTCAATTTAGTGACACCTTTGTGCTTGATGGTAAAGCTCGATATCACGTTTTGTTAGACCAAGTAATTATATTTATTATAAAAACCATTAATAGTAACGATAATATCGGTTGCAATTTTGTAGATGACTCTATTAGGTTATTTGCAGTAGTCAATTTTGTTTTTTTTTAGCTTCACGCTTTATCCCGCACGTAGGGTAGACAGAGGAAACCTGGGAAACAGGTTGAGACTTTCCGTTTCCATTAGGAAACTGGCGTTCTCCACTTTCTGCCATAATCTGGAGGCACTGCGTGTTGGGTGAACTCAACGTCGCGCGTTGCCTCGTTATCAATTTTATGTTGATTACATATTGTGTATTTATATTAATAGATTTCAATATATTTATTTCATAAGAAAAGTAAAAGCTTAAAAGTGAAAACTTTTTAGTACCTACATAAATTCAGCATCGACACGTAGTATAAGTACACAATATTTACAAGTTCGTTAACACATCGACGTTTCTTAAATTTCTTGGTAAGATCCAGCGCAACTACGCAATATTCAATGGCTACATTTCAATAAAGGTAAAGTATGAAAAATGTTGCCATTGCAAATAAATTTTCTTTCTGATTACTAACGTAAGCTATTCGTTAGTTTACTCTGTAAGGTAAGTCTTAGAATTGTGGGGTTTAACGAGATATTTTTCAAGTATCTGTACCAAAAAAAAAAAAAAATTCGCAAGTGACTTGTATACTCGTATGTGTATAGCAGTGAAAACAAGAAAAATGTATATGAGAAATCACTATCAAACAATAATTACTATTGTAAAATGATATGTTTTTTCAATAATTAAAAATGTTTTGTAAAATCCTCCAGATTTAGATGTCAATTTTTTATGTTTGAACATGTAACTACTCTTTAATCTTATTCTGCTTTTAAAAAAAACATAATTGAAGTTTTCATAAGAACCTAATATTTTTAAAATTAAATACAGCTCATGTTACAAGCTGAGAACTTTTTTTTAGTATATACTTAAAATAGGTAAACGCAAACTAATATAAGTATTTTGAACATGAAACAAGTATAAATTATTAAAAATAAATATAAAATATAAACGAGTCGTTCACTCAACACAAACACTGCGAGCGTAAAAGTTCAATGTGCACCTCATATGAATAATAAATACTATAATAAACATAATATGAAAAAAAAATAATACAATATAAAATATGTTACTGTATGCCACGCAAATGTCATAAGGTCGTTGTCCCAATCTGTGTAGTTATGCTATTTACAGAGGGTTATTTGTCAATTGACAAAACAGAGGAAATAAGCCAAATAAATTGATTAATAGCTTTTAATAGTGATGTGCGATGACTAGGTTTGCAAGAAGTGTCGGTATAGTGATGTAATGATAGCTTTTTTTAAGTACAGGTGTAGGTACGTTTCTTTGTTACGTTCATGTTGAGAATTATGTATGGCAAGGTATTGTATTTGAAGACACCCGACGAATTAACAGGTGTTTTTGCGTATTATTTTGTTGGTTAGGAATCTGATAATCTGATAATGACAGATAATATATATATATATATATATATATGATGAAATGATTCAAAAATATTTGTATCTTCTGAATATGTTGTCTTAGAAGTTTGATTTTTTTTGTGCTTGATATATTCTCGCGATTTCAAGTGAATGGACTTGACAGATGGACATCGAACTGATCCTATAAGAGTTCCGTTTTTTCCTTTTGAGGAATCCTAAAGATACGGATATAATTTTAATTGAGGCCGGTTGTGGCGCAGGGCACAAGTGTGTGATTGTAAACGCGACTGTGTGTGAGTTCGATGCCCAAAATTAACTATTTATTTAATTTTCGTTTTCCTTTCTTTGTTTTGGTGTCGAGGCAAAGCGCGGCGAGTCTTTCTCGGCTTTCACCACTCAACACGTAATGTCTTCAGAATTCGGCAGAAAATGGGGAATAGAGTGTCTTAACACTGGGAAGTTGATAAACAATTAAATTACTTATTAAATCAGTTTAATAAATTCTCATAATTATTATTAAGTAATTTATAATAATATAAATAAAATATATTCCGAGATGGACTTGTTTGCTTCGTAGAAAGTTAGTTAAGTGATGAATAACGTATGACGCGTATGTATGTTCTTGTATAATACTTAAAGCTTTTCTTGTTGATTTGTGACTAAAAGCTTGAAATCAACCTAGCACTCAAGCGCAGACCTACCGTTGTGGGCAAGATGGAGCTGCCCGCAACTCTAATAGACATATGACGTCACAATTTTGGGACTTCACGCAGCTCCACGGTTTATTAGGGTTAATAGGCTGACCGTATAACCTAAAGTTAGTGATGCTGCAAACACGGACTTTGGTACAATTTTTTACCAGAAAGCGAAACTGATCATATGAGTTCTTATCTTGACTCACACGTGGCCGATTTGCTCACAATTTTTTTCAAGACTAAATACGCTCCTAGCAATTAGTCTAATTAGATACGACAAATAGACTTCGGGTAAACTAGTGCAGTATACACAGAATATGTCAGAATATGTTTCTACAATATTTCTTAATGGAAAAAGCAATTTAAATGTTTGACATAACTATATTATATTGATATACAGAAAACTAAATATATTTTTTATTTAATACTGTTTATTGGGCCTAATTTATTCTAATTCAGAAGTTTATTCTAATCAGTTTTTGTCAAGTGTCAGCAAAAACCAGTCGCAATTCTTTTTTTTTAACTCACATTCACCTCCATAGCGATGAGAACAATACATCGATGTATAATTTCTAGGAAGTGTTCTTATATTTGGCATAACAAAGTGACTGTGACGTGTAGTAATCTACCTACCTGTCTGTGGAAGTAAACAAAACAGGTAGTTTCTATACGCGTAATGACTATTTCAATTAAAACTTAAAACTTAAACGAACTATTAAATGTTAATTTATATCTTAATATGTCATTCGATATAGTGAAATAGGCTAATAGATAGGACTGTGATCACTCTATTTTCTCCACCTTGGATTCTGCTTACTTTTCACTATGTTGAGCCCAGCAGATGAGGAAAATGGGGTCAGAATTTGATTTTGGTGTCATACAAATTTCTATAGGTTAAGATATTTTTAATCAGCTCGAGGAAAAGAAAGTATTTGTACATGTACTCGAATATATAAGTATCACGTAAATACTAACAAGACATTTTTTTAAATTCCAATTCGATTAGTGATAATGATTGTTTTTTATTAATTGCGGTTATGCAACATAGATAATATTATTCTATGAATACCATGCAAAATGGGAGAAGTATGGGAGACGGGAGAAGTATATTCACAGAGATGGGAGAAGTATATTATATGGACTGTAATAAAAAGTAAATGTAAAATTTCTCCAAGTAGGATTTATACCCACAACTAGGTTCAAGTCGGTGATGACGTCATAGAGCATATCATTGCATTAATTTTAATAAATGCAATCAGGTGTCACTAGTGCCACGAGCATATAACAAGCTAGCTATTAGATTGAAAACTAAACAGGCTGTTTGACAGCACCTGATATGGGTATCAGACCTTACACGACACTGTGTTATGCAATCACTAAAAGCTCTTTCTAAAGAACTAAAATATACGATTAATGTGTTGGCATTTTAAAACGACTAGCGTACAGCGTAACTTGCATTAAATATTTCATAAAAATTGAAGTGGATTGCGTACGGTGCGACCGAATCGAAAATGTTGATAATTTGTTAAAAAATGAAGATGAAACTTGTAGTCAGTAGTGGCGCAGGGGCATGAAGTATGACTGTAGACGTGACCGGTCGTGTGTTCGATTCGATTATTATAATTTTCTTCGTTCTGGTGTCGAGGCAAAGCGTGGTCTCCGAAGTTCTGCGGAAAATGTGGACAGTGGTGTCTTTACACTGAGTTCTCTCTGCCTACCCTGCTGTGTGCGGAAAACAGCGTGACGCAAAAAAAAAAAATATATAAATCTACTTACCATAAAGTATAAAAAATATAACTTGAAAAATAAATAAACCAAGTTAATATTGTAAGCGAACAATCGTAAATATTTTAAATCTTGCTGACATCTTATGTTTTATTTCATTGAAGTGCTGGTTTGTGCCATTACTTAATCCACGTGTATTTAAATGTTTTTGTTGTTTAATTTATAGCTTGGCACGCCAAATGAATACAATTTATTTCGCCAATGTCATATGAAATGGAAAAGATACTGTCAAGATTGTTAAAACTACGCATAAGTATATAACTTAAATGATAATTTAAAGTAAATTATATGATATAAATCATGGTGAATGTAATATATTTTTTAATTTATAATATATAGTACTCTGCTCCCCAGTATTTGCCAGTAAAATGAGGATTTGCTTAGACACCAGAGCAACGAAATGAAAATTTCCAAATATCCTATATCTATACTTATCTATAGATAATTTTGTAAGTTTATAGTTTCAAATTTATAGTACATAAACATCTATTTTATAATTACTTATTATTTATTATGCTGAAGTTTAACTGTATTTGTATTTAAATTAATTATTTTAATTTTGCTTTCAGCCAGTACGTTCTAGACGCTGACTTGAGTGGGACTTTCTCTAGAAAGTAATGCTCACACAGCTGTGTTCTAAATTGTTTGCGTTAATCAATTAGTTATCTCAATTCAATTTGTATCCTACGTTTAGCATATGCTTGTGCATATGACAAACCCATAAATCTCGAAAACGTTAAAATTGTATTATTTGTGTACAATAAAAACATTCAATATATTATGATGATGAACCAGCTTCATGCTATATCACGATACAACTGGGTAGGCAGAGAGAATCTAGTGATATGACACTCCGCATTTTCCCCCGAATTTTTCGAGGCAGTGCTAGAGCAAAGAAATGAAAATATTAAGTCATTTCCTCAAGTGGGAATTGAACCTACAACCGTCGCGTTACAGTCACACCCTTGTTGTCACATGACACATTATAATTTTAATTATTTCAATCAATAATATATTTTTCTTCAACAACCATATATACAAGAGACGTATCCATGTAGAATATAAAAAGTAAAAGACCGTTATATGAAATAGTGAAATTAAAACTTACATTATTTCAACTAAAACGGAAACCAAATATAATTACACAATTCGTAGATATACGTCATAGAATATATTATAAAAAAAAATGCAACACTTCCGGCGTACAGATATGGCGGAAGTCTCAAATGAAACAGATAAAGACAAGCTATAATGATAAATATTAGTTATTTAGTTGCATTGTTATTGGTTTCAACTTAGTGAGGTTAACGTTTATAGTCATAATTGTAGGTTAAAACAATTTATTAAAAAATGTTAAAAAAACATTTTTAAAATAAATAACGGATTTTTTTACGTATAGTATAAATTACTTTACAAATCTCTTCATCATGACAATCTAGTAGTGATCATATTTTTAATTGTATTTTAAGTGGCAACATTCAGTTCCGAAAGTTGTGTAAATGAATAAATAAAATAAAAAACTTTTTTTTTTAAATATACTGTGTGTCTCCGAATAGGAATCGAACACACGACAATCTAGACACGACTATCAAGACATTTTCTAACGGTTTTTGAAATCTTACATAGAGATAACGTTTTATGTCAAGGTTGTACGAAGCTCATATTATGTGAAGCACGCGTTGATGAACTATTATAACTACGGTAAACCAGCATCGATCTAGAGCAAGGTAAGTGAATTCAAACGATAAGTATTATTTTTAAGCGTGTTAGTATTTTCTACATTCGTTTACTGACATGGCGAATGTAATTGCTATTAAATGCTGCGGTTCTATAAATATTTCTTTTTTTTTCAGCTTCACGCTGTATCCCGCACATAGCAGATTGGGGAACTTGGTAACCTTGAATTAACACTCCTTCCCATTTAGACACTTACATTCTCCACTTTCTATGATAAAACATGGATAAATACAAATATTATATTAATCCTTTTTCTTTGTTTTATATATATTTTTTTATGGTAAAGGACACGGCAAACGAGCGTTCGGGTCACCTGATGGTAAGTGATCACCGCTGCCCACGACCCCATGCAACACCAGAGGAGCTACAAGTGCGTTGCTGGCCTAACGGCGAAAACGCACTACTTCACGCCGGTTTTAAATGCCGGGGGTGGTATTATTCCGGTCGAGTCTGCCCATGCGTGTTGCCATTACTGGTGACATGACTCTATCCCACGTGGACATTTTGCTTAATCGCTACCACGCGTCCCGCATGGTAGTTCGTTTTTTAATTCTTTTTAGCTTCACTCTGTATTCCACATGTAGCAGGGTAGGCAGAGAGTCTAATGCGAACATACTCCGTTCCCCACTTCCTGCCAAATTCTGGAAGTATTGCGTGTTGAGTGGTAAATTTCAACTCCGCACTAATATTTAATGTTTTTTTTTATTCAAATCGGTTCAAAAATATATAATGATTAGTTAGGTCAATATAAAGAGTGGCATGCGACAATATTGCTACAAAATAAGTGTTTCATTGAATTCGCTTAAACTATAGATATTACCTTAAAAATTATAATATTATTAGATAACAAAAATATTTGCGAATAAATAATTGTGTTGTACAAGCGGGCGAAGCCACGCGGTGGCCACTAGTATTACATTATAATAAAAATACTAAATATTAGAAAAAGTTAGGGTGACCTCCATCAACTCCGAGTCTCTCTATTAATCAATTGAGTGAATTAGAGACTAATTACCTGCACGATAATTTGACCTCATTGATTAAGACTTATCTTGTACTTACTTGTAAGAATATATATATATTTTTGTATAAATGCTTATAGGAAAATATACATAAACCTAGTATTACGGGTTTATGTAATCTTTATTTATGGATATTATTCATTCGTTATTGCTCTATCGTTTACATGTTTTTTTAGGTTTACCTGTATACCGTAGTTTACCTTAAACATTTAAAATCAGTAAAATATTTAACAACAACGTCAGGAGCTTTCTATTTGCTTAAAAATTTTGCACAAGCGCCTGCCTGATCGTTAAGCTGGATTTTAGAGAAACTTAGTGGAATAACGTGTTAATTATTCATATCTGCCAAAATAAATATTGTGACAGCTATGAATGTCGTATTAATAATATATTTTATTTAAATTACGTTATTAGTAATTTATAATTACAATATAATTATTTTATTACAAATTATTTGTTTATCACTGACAGTCATTTATAACAGTCATTTTGAATTATATGTAGCTTCAAATAATTCTAAAAAGATGATGTTATCTGTTAATTGTATGGAAATGGGGAAAGGATTCAATAGATGGGCATTTCTTCAATATAATATATGTCTCCCTATGTATGCTTATATATTTAAAACTACGCAAATGGATTTGAATGCGGTTTCTTGAAGAGATAAATTGTTTCCAGAGTAAGCTTTAAATGTACATTAACATCCGTTGTACAGTACAGCAATGATGTCGTAAATATTATTTTTTTTTCCGCTTACATTGCAAACGCAGGTTGAACTCTACAAGATTTCACTTCGCGATAAGTTGTTCTCTTTTTTCAATAGAATATTCTTACGGGAAGTACGGAAATGAAAACATTAGTTATTAATAATTTACACAATCTTAAGAAATCTTAAGTGCTTTGCAAACCTATATTATATAACATATTAAAACACGAACATAGTTCAGTGTAGTATTAATATATATTCAGTAGTTTAAGCAGGCGAAGCCACGACCGTGTCGCTAGTTTTATTTTTAATATTTATATTATATTTACAGCATTAGGTATTACGCAATTGATATCAACGCAAAGCGCGGAGTTTAGCACTGCCACTCAACACACAATGCCTCGAAAATTCAGCGAAAAGTGAGGAACAGAGTGTTATAACACTGACAAACGAATCTTTAACGACTCCTTTCTTTTAACGGGAAGAATTCGAATGAACATCGCCGGTCTCGACAATTTAATGGTATTCCAGTCGGCGTCTACAAAAGGCTGTAAAAACTGGAAGAGTCAGTCGCATCGCATGTCTAAGGACCGGCGGCTTTACAGAAAAGAATTTGAAATTGCAGAAGGAGGTATCCACTGGTCTCTTTTCACCAAAATTGGCAAGAAAATATTTAATATTTCAAAAGTAATGTTATATATGCATATAATGTCTTATGGTCATAAGTTTTCAAGACAATATAATAAATCAATTGATAATATATAGTGTTTTTTTTTTAACGCAGTGTTCGACATAATTTTGCAGCCGAGAAACGTGTTCACGAACTTGTTCTGGTGGCGACGTAAAAGAAATTCGCTTGTCGATAATTTATTGCTTTTTTTCGGCATCTTCATAATACATTAGCTTTATAACTGGAACACAAAAAAATTGATGAAAATTAAGATTTTTTTTGACCTCTCGCTATATCCCGCTCTTCAGAAATTGTGACTGTTAACGTGATAGATTGTGGGGTTCGATTTGAGGAAATGAAATATTTAATATTATATTTTGAGCACAGAATTTTACGCACAGAGCAGGGTAGGCGAAGAAACTAGTGTTAAGACACTTCGTTTCTTATTTTCCGCCGAATTTTGGAGGTATTGTGTGTAGGATAACGGAACTCAAAGCCGTGCTTTGAATCGATACCAGAGCGAAGAATTAAAAAAGATATGTTCGATACAAATGTAAAGATTTTAAGTCTAATAAGAATGCAGTAAATATTTGGAAATAAAATAGACTTCGTATAACATGCTAACAATCACAATACTAATTGGTAATAGATAAATAAAAACTCGAAGTGTGTTTATTAAACCATATTTCTTTTAAGGAAATAATAAAACACAATCTCGTGTTGAAATTAAATAGTAGAGATATTTTTAATACTATTAATTAATTACAACTAATTATTAATCACTAATAGAATCAAAGAAATTAACAAATTTAGAATATAAAAAACTTATAAAAAATACACTCAAAAGACTAAATAAATAACATATCTGTCATCTATGTATATACATAAAAACATACAAGAAATCGTCTAAAAGGACCTAGATTTAAAACTAGTTTGTGATATACATATAGGTTAGTAGATATTCTGCAAAGCATAAACAATCGGTATCAACCCTTTCTAGTTTCAGTTAAGGCCGTGTTCGAGTTTAACGACCGCCTACTTCGGTCAAAAGCGATTTAATTGTAACACCATAAACGGTGGAGCCGCACCTGCGCGCTTGCGTGAGGATTTCCACGAGACTTTAGTGGACGCACACTCGTAATTGCTGGAAGAAATTGTAAAGCCCACACACAACATTGGTGTATTGTAAATTATAATACAACTTGGCACACGTGGCTTTGCTTAAAAATATAACACTTATTTTTATTAACTTTACTTAATTTAATAAATGAATGCACTAAAAAAAAGCAGATTCACACTGTATCTCGCACACAGCCGGGTAGACAGAGGGAACTTCGTGATCAGACACTCCGTTCCCCATTTTCCGGAGAATTCTGGAGGCATTGCGAGTTGAGTGGAAAAGAAATCAGCTTCACGCTAATTTCCTGCGCTTTGCCTCGACACCAGAGCAAAGAAATAAAAAAAAGTATATTTAATTTCCTCGACTGGGAATCGTATCCACAACTGTCGCGTTTCCAGTCACATGTTGGCCTCGAATCATCATCCTCAGCAATCATATGTAAGTTGTTTCTAAAATTTAAAAGTGTCTGTTGGTTATGTTTAGAGAAGAGAGTTGTTATTAAAATCGATACATTTGTTTTAATAATAAAGATTACTTGTCACTCAGCGATGTGGCGCATTAAGCGTAATGTGGCCGTTTTAATTCTAATATATGTACCTGCATGTAGCAGTAGGTAGGTAGGCTGATGGAGCATAGTGTTAAGACACTCCGCTTTTCACTTCCACAATTTGGGAGGCGATACGTGTTGATTGGGGGAAGTCAACACTGTGCTTTGCTTCAACACCAGAGCGAAGAAATGAAAATTTAAATATTTCAGTTGCAGTGTCGACTGGAAATTTTAATCCACAACCTGTCGTATTTACATTCACACAGTTGTGCTGCTGCGCGACTACTAACCTCTAAGAGAGATAGAGAGAAAGATTTCATCTGTATACATTTAAAAGTGAAATCTTACTATACGCTAGTCTTCATATTGATCATATTATGTTAAGAATGTATAGTGAAACATAATATAACAACTTGAGAAAAAAGTTATTTAATAAATTGTAATCTATTTGTTAGTGTCATAATTATTTTGCTTTTTTTCATGCTGTATTCTCTACACAGTGGCGACACAGGGTACTTAGTGATAAAATATTCCGTTCTCGATTTCTCGCCAAATTATGGAGGCATTGATTACGTCTTGATTGACGGAACTGAACGCCGCGTATTGCCTCCTGCGAGGTAATGAAAATATTAGACATTTTATTTATAAAGACAATTTAATATTTTTTTTCTTTTATAGAAGATTGAATAAATAACGATCATATTATGTTTCACACTTATAAATTATGACGAAATATATACAAATGTTCTCCTTTTTAAATAGCCGAAATTAGATAATGATATGTCCTTTACAAAATTCAAAAGTGGGGAACGGAGTGTCTTAACACTCTACCTACCCTGCTGTGTGCGGGATATAGCGTGAAGCAGATTTTTTTATTTTACAAAATTTAAAAGACCATTTTTGTTTTGCCCTTATGTTCACACGGTTCCTTTTAATAAATATATTATTTTAATAAATACAATACAAAATAGTAATGTTCTATTCTCACAACGTTATTACGTGTTAACTACGGTAAGAAGTGCGATTTTAAAAGATAAATTATTATTTTACGGTGATGTTCAATCTATTGTTACGGAAAATTTATTATAAACTTTTTAGAATAACCACAATATTATGTATTTAGGACGTAGGTATGAATTATTATGAACAAATTCTATAGACAATTTATTTTTCAAAAGGAAATTCTACTGGAAAAAAATAAGGTTGTCAAATCACCAATACAAATAAATGTTTGCCAATTCAAAAAATATATATTTGTAAATTTAATTTTCTATATTACGCTATATCCCGATTTGTAACAAAGTGGGCAAAGTGAGTCTAGAGTTAAGAGAGATACTGAAGGCATTGCGTGTTGAGTGGCCAAACTCAACTCTTCGACATCAGATATATATAGATAGATATACTTGTAATTATTTACGTACATCTAAGAAGACACGAAACAGTATTATAATATTAAGTAATAGTCTAATTTATAAGCAGGAATGCCAACAGATAGCATTAGATTAGCATTTCTAGCCCGTGGCGATGCAGTCCACGTAAGAGCCCGCGCTTCATGGGATACTAATGTAGCGCGGTCGTGGCGAGGACAGTGCGCGGCGCGCTCAAAGCCATACA
Organism: Heliconius aoede; assembly: GCA_037355905.1. Classification (NCBI taxonomy): domain Eukaryota; kingdom Metazoa; phylum Arthropoda; class Insecta; order Lepidoptera; family Nymphalidae; genus Heliconius; species Heliconius aoede. The sequence continues at coordinate 297,311 of JBAIZZ010000082.1, read as the reverse complement.
GGCCTATTAACATTACTGCGTTAGTTACATTTCCGTCAACATATTGTATAAACGTCGGCATAAATTGTCTTTTCTGTGGACAAAGGAGTATATAATTCAGCTTTACCGTATCAACGTTGTGCGAAAAACCTAAGGTCGTGACTTAAAGTGGTCGGTGATAGCCTTATATGCTAAAATTGTGTCTTAATTTCCTTGTAGATACTTTATATCGAGTGAAATTACGTATATGTATATATTTATAAATATAATTTATATGATTTTATAACCGTAACATGGAATAACCATGTTTTGTGGAGATAGTAAGTTGGAAATAAATAACTTTTCTGTGGCAAAGTTGAATTTCGCATGCAATTGACACGCGCCGCTCGTTCGAAAGTTCGTCTGCAGGCAACACTCAGGGTAAGCAGGTGCCTTGACCTTGGAACTTGCATAGCGGATATTTGTTATTTTTTTCAATTTTTCCGCAAACCACCTGTGTCTGTCCATCAGCCATTTATTTTTGTATGAGAATCACTTTTATTTCCTATAATCATAAACAATTGTAATAATTTAAATAATGCTCATTGACTCGGAAATATTGCATTTATCTCATCAACGACTTGCGACAGTGTCTTGACATTTTAGTTCGTATAACTGTATTAGTAATATTATGATAAAAGGACATATTAATTCAAATTTACTGCTATAATGTTGCCAATGATAACAAATGTCGTTGAACGTCATTACCCTCCGTAGGGCAGCGGATGGTGTGATATGGTAGCCAGGTCCACGTCAAGTGCGGGCTGCGGTCGAGGCCGGGACCCAGAAGTGGAGTGGTGGTAGCCGCTCGCGTTTCGCATTCAGTGTACAGTCGCGCGCCATAAGTGTTGCGCGCACGCATCGCTCTCTGCAGTCGACCAACTCGCTTATCGTGTCCATCTTATCGATACGCCATTCCTCTTCGACCGATACATGGCATTCTTAAGTGATGTGATCTCTTGCATCGATTGGTTATTCTAAACAAAGTGTTACGATGCATAAATAGTGTAGGGGCCAGCGAGAGAGTGCAGCCGCAGTGACAGGTCAATCGGCTCCGTGTCTTACTGGTCCATGTGCGTCACTGGTGCTTCACGGGCTGGTACTGGTGTTTGAGAAGATAACGTGATGTGACAACTATCCGTATTATAGGGGCAGTGGAATAGTTTTGTGAAAGTGTGCAGCGAGCGTGAGTGAGCAGACGGCAGCCGGCGCGGCCTGCGCGGCTCCCCGTCACCATGTTGAACTGCACCGACCTGGAATGCATCCTGCACCACCACCATTATTATGCCCATCTACACCACATTCATCATTTGCAGAATGCGCAGGATTCAGGTAATATTACATAACTATAGGATAACTAAATAAATGTGAAATTATACTGGTTTTCATCTGATCACAAAAACAATGGTTATATTTAACAATGACTGTTTGTTTAAAATCAAACAGTGACTCGCTGATAACAATGTGACATACATATTTATCGAACTCTGGCTAACTAGTTTATAAATGGTTGATTGTGGCCACAACTCTGAAGAATGTTTTCGTGTTAATTATTAAGATGCTATAACTAAATTCGCAGCGAATGTGAACTGTGAAGGACGCGGCAACGTAAAATATACCATTTACTAAGAGTTGATAAAAGTTGTAATCACGTAAAGCATTGACTGGCAGCGGTCGGGCGTTTTCTCTATCGAGTTCGGATGTTGTTCTAAAGAACCGGCCCGGTAATGCGAAACGCGTGTAATATTTGTTAAGCTAATATTGTTTGTTTTATAATTGTCTTTTATTACGTACGTAGAAATTTAAAGCGATTTCCATTAAGATTCAATACTTTGCAAAACCATTCGTTAATTAATCTCCATTAATTACTTCCTTCGCTGTGTCACTGATTACAATTAAATTTTATAATCATAGAGTACATGAAAGTAGAGGCTGAATTTGTTTTTTTTTAAAACCAAAAATGTAATTCTTAGGCGCTTTAGGATCACCAAGTGTCATACTTGTGTCAGAGTTTCCACATAAATACGTATCGTTTCATAGGCCAATTGTGTAAATACGAGGAGTAAAATATTTCGTATACAATTTGCTAACATTTTTTTTTTCTTTCTTTTAACAATGTTACTCGACGTAAATAAATCCAGAAAGAACGACGTAACAATTGTCATTATATTTATTAAAATTTTATTATAATTAGCATAGCTTAATTTGTCATACTACTGTAGGAACTAAATATATTAGACGTCGGAACTTTCGATATGTGTTGTATTTTCACGGTCACACTTCGACGTTGCTGAACGGCTTATAACTTGTATTTAGATGTGAGCAAATAACTTAAAATCATAAGAAACTTATGTACGTAGTACCAACTTAAGTCAATAAAGATAATAAATAGTATATATTTAGAAAGCATTCAGATTTCCTTGTGCGGTGATAGGAATTTTATCAATACGTAACTCCAAAAAATCAAATGAAATAAAAATTTCGACTCAATAATTTTTTCCATAAAATCTGTTGTTTTTAATTAAGTTAATATACTATAGATATATATTATATTTGACTGTAGACATATTTTTAAAATTATTAAGCATTTAAACTATGAAGTCAAGTTATGTATAAAAAATTCTAGATGTGGAAATCTGAAATTTATCATAGTATAGATTTCTTTAGGGAACCTAGAGCCAAGAGGAGATTTCTTAAAACTCCTGGAATTAGGAAAGAGATTAGATGGATCGCGACACAAAATAGAGTCGGTATTTTACGTTGTGTTATCAACGCAGAGAAAGTTGTGGGATATATTTTTAAACAAAACATATCAAATTTGTCCATTATTTGGCTAATTATTTTTCTAGTCTTGTTATTAGTTATATTTATTGCTGGCATATAAATTTATTATAACTATTTTTTTATTTTTAATTATATTAATATATAAATAAATAAATAAGTCAGCTTCACGCTGTATCCCGCACAGTGCATGGTAGGGTAGGCAGAGGGAATCTCGTGTTTAGACACATTACATACATTTAAGATGCACACACACACATTAAGATACATTTTATTATTTATTACTACTTATTCGTTACTAGCTGCTGTTAAAAATATATTAAATTGATATATGCTTTTACTTAATAGCCTTCCATGTGTAAATATATTACGAAAACAATTAATTTGTTTAGATAAAAATGTAGTGTCTATTTCATTTTAAATCACTTATAAAGACAATTTATTATTTAATTACAATTTTATAATTATTAAGTACTTTAGTCCGATATGAATCTAAATTAGTTCAAAGTTCGTTGTATCTATTATTAAAAAAATCACACGAGTGTAGCGGTATTCTGACAGCCATATAATTATGGCAAAACGTAAGAGGCAAACTTAATTGACATAAAAACGATTTATATATGTTATCTTAGATATTTTTTATCCAGCGGCCAAGAAACTAATTGTGCTAGCAATTTGAGATTATAAAGAGATAAAAAAGAAATATATTATATTTAGATTAATATTGTAAAAAAATCTACGACAGCGTTTTCGTATTATTTGTAAAATATAAAAAATCTGTCTGTCGTATTAAACACTATGTTAAGATTTTGTTTTAAGATAGAGAAATTTCTATTCATGTGCTTTTCTAATTGTTTGAAGCCCGCAACAGTAGAGATTAATATGAAAGTTGGTTCTATTGAAATTATTAAGGAATTATGCCTGTTACTCGTAAATAAAATAAATGTGTGAAAGTAAATATTTTAAAGTGTTTATTATTCAAAATTATGGACGAATATTCCAATAAAAATGTCCTACCCTACTCATTTTTGGGCAGACTCGACCGGATTTAATACCACCCCCGGCATCTTAAA